>CAJHNH020001724.1:302955-335455 GCA_905116865.2 Candidula unifasciata
CATTATCATAACCATGTTAACACATATAATGAAGATACATACACGTACAACTGCTAAACACTTAAAAAGGTGACATAGAGAAACCTAAGTCAGCCATGAAAATGAATGCATGTATTTAGTATAATATATGTATATATAATATTGAAGTGAATTCCAGCTATCAGTGAAAGAATCTCAGCAACTAATGTCTAGATCCCAAGGAAACTATACAGACAGCCGGTCCTGGAGGTGACTATATGTCATCATTGGAAACATGTGAGCTGTGAGGAATATTGCAAGTAAGGCATCAAACTGAACTTATCCTCTTTCCGTCTATGATGCTTCCCTCAGCTCCTGATGATTCGACTGTCTTTGGTGACTCTGCCTCAACTGGATCAGCTGGTGGAGGAGTACCGCACCATAAAGGACACCGCAACTGGATAATTACACAGCTCCCACTGGTCATTAGCAGCACTGTCCATGAGCTACACACATGTTCTGGCACTGTAGGAAGTTTGGGGTATATGGCACCTCAAACTGACATCAATCTCCACACTTGGTAGTTGGGTGATAAGTGTTAGGTAATGGGTTCATTGATTGATGGGTTATGGTTGGTGGGTGTTGGTTGGACTGTGAATCTTCTGCCAGCTCTTCACAAAGGATATATCCTGTCAAGAAATAACTCAGAATTAGTCATCACCAAGAGGGTAACATCTTGACAGGAAAGACAGAACAAGCATCAGTCATCACCCCCATCTGCTTACTCCACCCTGCTCTCCTGTTTCATTCCTCAGAATGTCTCTCCAGACAAAGAGACACAAGTCTCTGATATTCATCTGTCTGTTTAGTGCAAGAGAAGGCAAGTCAGATATACAGTGGAGATAGATAGAGTGTTCTAACACATATATCACTCTCTCTCTCCCCTCCCTCTGCACACAGACACCAATATTTACTGTCAGTACATTTTAATCCTTACACTCCCAAAAGCCAGTCTTACCATCCATTGATCTGGGTCAACCATACTCATACCTGGACGACACAGTCCTGACCTAATTCTGGCCCCATTTTGTATGCACCAATTTCTATAGTTAGTTTAGAGAGTACACACTTGTAAGGGTGTTAATTTTACCAGTATGGGTGGTTATTGAGGGCATAAGCTATTTAGTCTGTACAGGGGAAGGTCTACGTTCGAATCCGCTTCTCTAGCGATCAAGAACGGTCGAACTAAGTGTGATCACACAGCCGATACTGATCTCTCTACAGCAGTGACTACTTTACAGACATCATTTTAGGTACTCGTAAACTATAATTAACTTACCCAAGCATATGTAAAAACTGAGACATTCCAAATCGCCTTGAAAACAGAAATTATACAGGCATAGATTGACACGTCTGGACGCTTAGAGCTGGCAAGAGAGAATAGCGTCACTTAGACACTTCAGGCGTTGGTACAAAAAGAAGTCCCTAGCATACATGAGCAAGGAGTAAATCGGTTTCCACGAAACCTCAAATAACTCCCTTAATATATATCGAAGAGATATACATTTAAAAGTGGAGTTTAGTTAAAGTAACCAGAAAAGGTAGACATAATAATGTTGTCCAATAAAGGCCTATATATATAGATATAAGGGACTATATATTTCCGGGCGAGTCCAAGTTTGAATTCTGTGAAGATTACAGGTAAGACAGGTTATCAGCCTTACAGAACGATGCGTAATGGCTATCATTTCACGACATATATATATATATATATATATATATATATATATATATATATATATATATATATATATATATATATATATATATATATATATATATAATACACATGACTATATAGCTGGCATACTTGAGATTTGATCAGAATTGAAATTATTTGTCCAATACACTATTGCTGTATCGTTTTCCCCAGTCAGTTTGTTAACAAGATGTCGTGGCGACCTAGTTTTGGTGAAGTTAATGATTCTGATCACACCAATGCATTTATTGGTGGCGTTTTCAAAGAAGAGCAATTTCTTAATCTTAATAATGTTACGGAGAAAGGAAACCCTGCAGCTGCTGAGGAATGAGGCTTATTTTCAGCACACTCCTAGTCATAAAAAAAAAGTTTGAACACAGCACCAAAATTTACAAATCATCATCAGTTGCCTTGCCGACTGGCGTGGGCGACCATGCCTCTCCACAATCTGCGATCTTCTGCAGCATGTATCAGTTCGTGTGCTGACACACCTCCATGTCATGCAACAAGACTGTCAAGAATAGTGTCTCGTTGTCTTCCTCTATCCCTCGTTCCACAGATCTTTCCAGTGGTCACATCTTCCATTGTGTCTCTTCTCATAACATGGCCAAAAAATTATGTTTGTAATCTGATGTCTGTGATAAGTTGTCTTCTGGCTCTCGCCTCTTTAAAAACCTCTTGATTGCTCTTTTTGACTTCCCAGGGTATTTAAAGCATTTTTCTGTAAAACCACATCTCTGTTTACAAATATCTATACAACATTTCCAAAACTAACCAAAACATCGGGCCTGGTACCAAAAGTACAGTTGCATTGCCATTTGGTTTTTGTACTGTACGTCTGTCGTTACATGAGTTGCCATTGGTACGTGTATAGGTAGGTATTGCGTTCAAAAACACATCTAAACTCGTAATCGGAATAAAACTGCAAAATTAAAACATACATAGTGGAACTTTACACGCACATTATAACTTAGCACAACTCGTGTGCACATTTGGGGGAATATGTCCAGTTTCGAGATTAAATTGTACCAAATTTGTACGCGAGTGCCAACTTCGGGAGCCCTGGTCTAGCGTAACAATTGGCTAGCAGATAAGAGGACATCCATGGTGGATATGTCCAATGTTTTGTTGTTGTTGTTAGTGTTGTCGTTTGTTTTACGGCGATTTATTCACATCGTACCACTGTCGTTAACTTTACAACTTCTATAACTACTGACGTTTCATAAATAGGACAATGTTCAAGGTAAACCTGAATCGATTTTTCCATGGACTAAAATTACGCGACTGCCGAAATAATTGCGAATTAGAATGTTCTGGAAGTCTCGAGCAAATGCTGAGAGGCATGTTGTTTACATCGAGAACTGGCGATAATATCCGACCTTGTTTACAACGAACGCAGTTTAGAATGTTCTGTCCTGGATATTTCTACACAGACCATGAACCGGGTGCTTAGAATATAAAAGTGCACGGGCGAAGCAGGATTAGTTCAGTATTGCAACCAAACGTTCTACAGAGCGAACAAATCGAGATTTGCGACTCGCGTTTCACAACTTAACGTTACCTTTGTTGGAGATTGAGATTCAACTGACCATCAACCATGTTTGCTGTGTGTCCACGCCTGACTGATGAGCCAGACTTTGGTTTCCTGCGGCTGGCCGACGATCTGTCCAGGCCGTTGTCGTTGTTTCGTCCAGGGGCTCTGAGGTTGTTGGACGATGCAAATTTGTCCGGGCTGAGGGACGTTGAGGTATGTACCTCCTAATGATGTACAGTAATGTGAACAGATTATTGATTATTATTTATTATAGTTATATTTGTATCCATTTATTTCTCTGGCAGCAGATATATTATAAGTTACTTGCTGTGTTAGGTGAGTGAACTTTATGTGTAGCTTTGTGTGTAGTGCAGGTTTTTCTTTTCTCTTCGGAAAAGATATAAAACCAAATGAAAGTATATCGGTAAGCTTCAGGATAAAACAAACACCAACAAAACGTGAACATTGTGGCTATAGAGCCTTCATCAGCACATACAGAATCAAACAATACCACACAAAATCAATCAGCATAGTATCAGTATCTGGAACTTTTAACTAGGTGGATGGATGTCTTGTCAGTATAAAAATATCAGCAGCAAGCTTGACCAAATTTCGGCTATCCTCCAAATAAATCAGAGCCTGAAAATTTACACTAACAGGGCCTCAGTCACATATCAGTTGGGCACTTCCGGGGACTATAACGTCAGCGCTGAATTGGGAACTTCTGGCAACTTCCACCACCGCAGAAAGTATCCCCCACGCCGCTCGCGCGGCATGGTTTGAAGCTAAATTAGATGGCTGGGACTCAACGAGCATATAAAATGAAGGAAGCTGCGGGAGATGCGGTAGCTGCTGCCCGTGAGTCCTAGCCATCTAGTTTAGCCCTAATCCACACCGCTGAGCGGCGTGAGGGATACTCTCGGCGGTGGCGGAGGTGCACAATTGACACGTGAGGGAGGCCCTGTTAGGGTATATTTTCCGGCTTGATAATTTAGGACCAATATTCGGAGGATCGCCCAAATCTCCTCTTCCCTTTTATTTCCTCTGTTGTCTCATTGATACCAGGTTGTAACCCAGTGTTGTGGTTTTCTGTATTTGCCTCTCGCTTCTCAGATGGCTGAGCCTTGGGTGATGGATTCGTTTATCAGTTCATCATTTTGCAGGTTTCTGCTACACCATCCATCATTTATCTATCTCTTCTTGGTCTTTCCCTTGTGTTTCTCCTAGATGTTCTGCTATGCAGTTTTGTCTGGCTGTATTTCAGTATATAATCTGTAATTCAATATTTCGTATTTATTGACACCACTTCCGGCTTTCACGCATCAGTATGAAAAGTAATTTTCATAAGTAGAAAATCTGAGGACAATACATTCTTAATTGCATTTCTTAGGAATGCTAGTTATATCTTGTTGTTGGTGTAAACAACGTTCTTTCTAGCATTTTCTAGAAACCTCCAGTACATTCTAACTTACTGTTATTTTGGTAATTACGTAATTTGTCTACATGACAAAAAAATATTCTCGTTTTACCTTGTACATATCCTATTAAGTTTTAATACAGATGTAATTCTAGCTCTCGGGTTACGTTTGTAATTAAAAAATCCTGATTTAATGTATTACTATTACAAAACTCCAACAAATTAATGCAAAGCAAAAAAAAAAATATCCCACAGGATGTTAGTAATGGGGAAAAAAAAAACTGGCTCATTAACCCCACTTCCCCTTTCCCATTAGGACCTCGAGCAGGTTCATCATCTGGAGTATGAGATTGGTTTACCGGGCTATCCTCCGAATAACTGGCACATATTATTGCAGCAAAAAACAGGGCCTCAGTCACGTGTTAATTGTGCACTTCTGGCGACCTAATTTGCGGTTTTCGGGCAACTGCCGCCACCGCTGGCGTGGATGGGGCTAAACTAGATGGCTGGGACTCACGAGCAAAGCTGCAGGAGATGCGGAAGCTGCTGCTTGTGAGTCCCAGCCATCTAGTATAGCCTCAATCCACTCTGCGCGAGCGGCGTGGGGGATACTACCAGCGGTGGCGGCGGCGGCGGTCACGGAAAACAGCAAATTAGGATGCTGGAAGTGCGCAATTGACACGTAACCAGGGCCCTGTTAGGATGGTGTTTTTTGCGGCTGCCATGTTATGTGCCCATTTTTCAGAGGATAGCCGTTTACTGTAATCATAAACAGTAATATAAAAAATAATGAATGGGAACCCATACAGAGGGGTACTGCTTAATAATTATTGCCAAATTTAATCTGAGGAAATGTAAAATTTCACAGCTGGAATTACAAAGCGCTGCTTGGCAAATATGAAAGATTTTCAACAGACAGAGCTCCCCACAACGATTTCTAGAAGTCACACAGTGATTTCTAGTATTAAGTCTTGCGAAGTAGGAACACAAAATGTTCCCTGGTCAGTGATGAAATATCCAAGACCGTAAATAAATGTCACCTTACATACAGCAGAGTTCTCACCAGATTCTCACACATGCACTTAGTGGAAAATAATGCATGCAGAACAAGAGGAGCAGCAGTTGACATATAGGAAGGGGAGGAAAAAAAAGACAGATGTGTAATGATCATAATAAGGATAAAGTAGGTGATGTAATAATAATAAAATAATGATATTAAGTGAAACAATGAAGTGTAAATTGTTTATGGAGTTGAGTTTAAATATGGTGCAAAATATTTTTTTTTCAGGTGATTGATGGAGATCAAGAGTATCAAGTTCGAGTGAAAGTGGGTGACAAGTTCAAACCTGAAGACATCCGTATCACAACTGACAACAAAAGGATCATTGTGAATGCCAAACATGAGGAGAAACCAGAGAAAAACTGCACTGTATCTCGGGAGTGGACGCGTATCTTCACACCTCCAGAGGTAGGTTTTTCTCTCTGTTTAGTGTTTGTGTCAAATTGTAGTTAATTATGCTGGATAAGTCTCTCTCTCCTCTCTCTCTCTCTGTCTCTCCCCCCCCCCCCCCCCCCCCCAAAGGTTGATGCTACATCCTTTTCGCTTGTATTTCTTCTCTTGTTTGGCCAACTTAAACATTTTCTTAAATAGTGGTAGAATTATTAATTAGACTGCATCTTAGGCTGGGTTCAGTAGGTGAAGTTCCAAGATTATGAAATAATGGATTGGATTTATTTCAGTTGATGTATTTTGGCGGGCACTGTGCAAATTGCTTAATCATTCCAAGCCCTGGATGTTTTTGCTGTAGATCAGTGGTTCTCAACCTTCATAATGCAGCAACCTTTTATTACAGTTTTTTCACACATTATGGCGACCCCGACCATACAAATATTTTCATTGCTACCTCATAACTTCAGTGAATGTGTGTTTTATGATGGGTCTTCGGCAACGGGTCGAACGATTATTCAGATGGATCTCATGCAGATCAGTGTTTCCCAAACTTTTCTTAGTTGCGGCACCTTTTTTTTTCCACTTAAATCTTTTCAGCAGCGCCCTAGCCTAAGTAAAAGTAGGACTATTGATATGTGAAAAAGTAAAAATAAAAAGTTCTAATAATTCGTGCTGCCCCGTAAAAAAGTTGGTGGCTCCCTGGGGTGCCGCAGCGCACGGTCTGGGGATCATTGCTATAGATAATGACTTGCTTCCATTATTCTCTGTGATTATCTTTTTTTTTTTTTAGTCTGGTGTAGTGGCTTCATGTTTTTGTAGGTCTGCCTGTGCATTATCTCTTCGCTGCGGTCTGCCTCAGGTCTGCCTCATTGCGGTCTTCACATGTAGTTCTTTGGCTATGCATTGGGGGGGGGGATCTCTGTTTATCTGCCATTCTCTTTATGTGCCACACACATTGCCATTGCAGCCTGTTGGCTTTCATGATGTCAGTAATTAATATATTTATAGTGGTTTTAAACTTGCATTGTTGTTGTTGCTTCCCTTTCCCTTCTCCGCTGTTTGCATTCTAGATGGGTCCAAAAAATCCTTAACAGACTGTTGGCAAAAAACTTGCAAAATGTTTAAACTCTTTCAATTATACTGCATAGAACGGTTAGTTTTGAGGATTGGGATCTTGGTGAATACAGCTTAACTTCTCCTCACCTCTGTCCTTTATCTTGCAGAGGAACTTGGACAGCCAGATTGGACACACTTGTCTTGTCTTCTGCCATACTATGTGGCCCACCCTGTGTCCTTCCTCTCCATTTGTTGCTTTTTTTTTTTTGCCCGGCTCGGTCCCAACTCAATTTAATTTTGGGGTTGGGAGGTTGTGGAAATTCATGTTTTTCATACGCAAGTCTGTCCCATTTGACCGCGCAAGGTTTACTAAGAGCATAGAACAAACTGGCCAAGATCCAACACCTCTGGGAACATCAGAGAAACAATAGGGTTGTTTTTCAAATTCAGAGCACATCTGCCTGAGAGGCTAAAGATTGGCAGTATGTATACAATAAACCAGAGCTGCAAGGTGTGTGTCCAACACTAAAGTCCGGGGACAAGACTTGGTTGGTCCAGGTCGAGAAATGGATGAACAACCAGGACTTTCCACCGGAGTATCCTCATCCTCTTATTTGCAGACTTGATCTTTGTGAACTAACTATAATTAATTGTCTTCATATTTGCAGGCTTAAGCTATGTAAACGTATTTTCTATGAAACTATGAAACGCTGAAAAACTGACTTATGTCCACAGGGTGTCGATCTGAAAAGTGCCACATCCACAATGACCAGGGACGGTGTGCTGAAACTCAAGTTACAAAAGGTACCTGAACAGAAGGAGAGACCCATCCCCGTGGAGTTTGAGAGCTAACTCCTGAGCCTGTTTGTTTGAAATATCACTTCTGAAACTTGATGTGTGTTTTATCCTGTATGTTGTAATAATCTGTCAAATGTTCACATACGGTGAGGTGCGGTGCTGGGAAGGGAACATCCTGATGGTTGTTGAAGATGTAAATAATGTGTGCTACTTGCAGGCTGGTTTTTTCATATTTTTTTTTTTTTCAAAGTTGTCTTTGTCTTATGCATTTTTTTTTCCATTTGGTTTATGTTGTAAGTTAAAATAAACATTTAGAAATTAAATTAGTGTTATCTTTGTGATTATTTCTATGACATTTATGATACGTCAAGTGCAGTGTTGCCACTTTTCTTTGACAAAAAATATCCAAAACGGTGTCAAAAAATATCTAAAAAGATCTAAATCTGCGTGGAAAAGATCTAGAAAAAACATCCAAATTGAAAAAGTCAAAAATTGCATAGCTTTTGTTATGACTTACCCTACATAATCATGTCCTCACCTTCACTGATGTCTGCCTCACAAGATCCACAGGATAAACTTAGCTTGGATAAGGAAGTGGAAGCTTCAGATCCAAAATGACCCTGGTATGCTTTAGTTGTTCAAATTTCTTTACAAGTGGAACAGTAGGCTTATTTCTCGTCTCATCAGGCAGAATTTTAATGGCACGATAGCATTTAAGAGGTCAAATTTCATCCTGTTTTTTAGGTTAGATTTGATATAATTCCTAGCACTGAAAACTCTTTCTACGTCAGCATTTGAGTGGGGTAGTATCATGGCAGACATGGCACTTTAAAGAGCTTACAGAATGGACTGTTTGATGAGGCATCTTTAAATTGTGTCACTTCACTTCAAAACGCTTTAGTTTCTGTTTTGTTTGTCCATTCAACTAAGTTTATTTTGGTTAACTGATATTCTGCTTCCGCGACACTATTATTAGTAGCCCCTAAAAATTTCATAACTTTACAATATTTAGGTATGTCCTTTATTGGCTGAGGTATGTTGCTCACAGAAAAAAGTAAAATATTTTTCAAAACATCTAGATTTTCAGGAAGTCTCTGCTTCAATAATGAGATAAGGAAATCTTGACAGCGTTTTCTTAAGTTGTTCGCTTCATGCTCTGTTAACAGTCCATTTGTTTTTAAATCATCAATTTTTGATTCGATTTAATATCCAAGGTGTGGCTTAGGAGCCAAATAGCTCTCTATAGTGCAAGTGAGCAAATCAGCTTTAGAAGTTGGCAACACCAGTCTTTTACCGAGTGAAATAGCAAGGTGAGATCATCAAGTAATTCAACTTTATCAACAAGTTTAGATTCGAACAGTTTATTAACTTTTTGCACTTCCATTAGAATAGCTTATAAAAAGAGAATGAATGACAATTTTTTTTCATTGCTGTACATTCCATATAGTATTTCAGCTGTGTAGCACTTTTCACTTTGTCTTGTTATTTCAAAGTGTGTCTTCAACTTCAGCCATTGCTTCATAATTCTTTCAACAGCTAGTTAAATTGATAACCATCTAGTTTTGCAATCTGACAGAATTTTCGGTGGTGTGGAACCATCATTCAAGGCTGTATATAATGTATTGTATTGCTATTGTCTGACAAATGATTTGGAAAACCAGTAAAGTGTTTCAGCAATAAGGTATTCCAAATTCCTTGGTAAATATTTAGATGAAGCATGTGATAATGCTAGCTGCAATGAATGACGCATACATCTTATAAGTAATAATGATGGGTTAGCTTCTTTCAACTTGGCATAAACGCCATTGTTTATACCAACTATCACTGAGGCATTATCAGTACCAATTACAGCCAAATTCTTCAAGCCTAACTGTTTGCTGATTAAAAGGTCTCTTAGTTCCTAAACTATACTTTCTACACCACACTTTTCAAATTGAACTAGTCCAAGATTTTGTACAAATCGATCAAATGGTCACAGTTTGAAATTGTGCAGTGACAAATTAAAAACATTGCGTCTGATATTTCAACTTTTGATGATTCATTTATCAGTATAGTTCTGAAAACAGATGTCAGCGGTGTAATATCTTTAAATGAAACTGCAGTTTTATGCATTTTTAGTCTCTGCATGACTCTTTGAGTTTTGTATTTTCTCTTTAATTTCACACTTGCAGTACTTACAATAAGCTTTGGTCTTATCCCCAGTTTTTAATTTTGTCATCATGCAACCACTCTTTCCAAATTTTTTGCTCATACTTCACTTTTGGCATGTTGAAACGTTTTTTCAAAGTGAAAGCCACATAAGAAGGTGAGCAATTATTTTTTTTAAATCACACGAAAAAGAAACGCAAAGTCAGCACAGTGAGGATACTGTATGATTTACGCGCGTTTTTCTTAATCAGTACAGGGGCTGCCAGATATTTGTGCTCTGACCATAGTGAGAGTTCAAAGTTCAAGTAATGGCAGTTGTCACAATTTACGTGCCAGCCCAAAACAAAAACATTGTAGCAAATATTTTACACAGTAATTATTAAATTGACAATGAAAGACCAAAAAAATCTATAAAATATCTAACTCCATATGAAAAGTTTCTAGAAAAATATTTACGATCTAAACGTCAAAAACAGTATCTAAATGCAGTGAAAAAGATCTAAATTTGGATATAAAAGATCCAAAGTGGCAACACTGGTCAAGTGAGAATAGTTGATTAGTAGCCGTTTTTTTTTTTTTTTTTTGCCTAAACATGAGACACTTTCAACAGAAAGCAACATACATGAACACAAGGGCCAGAGAGACCAATGGCTATGTTAACCCTTAAGTATGGAAGTGTTTGGATTAATTCTAATTGAATTAACTTGCTAATATAAATAAAACAGTTTGACCTCCCCCCCCCCCCCCCCCCCCCCAGCACATTTGCCAACCTGTTGTGGGTTACAAAATTGCAATTTTTTTTGTGTGCGTGTGACAACCTAGTTCCATTAAATGGGTCGCAGCCGACCCTTTTCCCCATGCTGAATCCTCCAAAAGTCTATATCTGGCCCAGAGGACACCTTTGAGAAAATGTTAGCATCTTTCATCATTGCACTTGGCCGTTGCAAAGTTTGCAATGAATTGGTGATGTCGGGCGTAGTATGGAATAAATCTTCCATATGCTTCTTTGCTTCCCTTGAAGTGTATTGGGCTTATAGGGCCAGACCTATGTTTTGGACTGTTCAGAACTTGATTGGTGGTGTGGGATCATCACAGGAGGGAGGCATCTTCAATGACTTCACCTGGTATTAATGGCTGGGTGGACCTAAGCTCCAGGTTTATTTTTGACTTGACAGTCCAGCACTGTTCAGTTTGAACCCTCAACCTTGGGATTTGGAGGGATGTCTAGCTGCTACATCAAGGTGGCCCCGGAAATGTTGTGCGTGCTGTGAAAATAGCAAGAGATTGTGAAATGTTTTACCTTTCTGTCAGGGAGAGTAAAGAGCTGTGTGTGTTGAAGTTGGTGCTAACTTTACTATATTGAGACACTCATTTAAATAGAGGTCCTTCAAATGTAACAAAAAAAAAAAAAAGGACCGGGTATTTTGCCATTGCTGAAACAGTTTGAGATTTAGAAGAGGAGCATGAAAAGAAATTTGCTAAATGAAATAATAGGCAAGTGCATAAACATAACTAATAGAACTACACACTAGATGGGGGAGTTTATTCAAGGAACATCAGCACAGTGATAAACCGGGAATAACGTTGAGTTGAACACACACGCAGAATGAGAATGTCTGGCCAGAGACATTATATAAATGAGGAGATTCCTTGAGCCAGCCTTCAGTACGGAGACTGTATGATTCATTTATTTTCTGAGTCCAAGAAGCTTGTAACTGGTTCGATGTTTCCATGAGCATTGGTGTTACGACCAAATGGCAATCGAAACTGCTGACGATGAACAGAAAAAAATAACAGTCTCCTCTAAAGTTAAAGTTGGTTGAGAAACAACCCCAGGCAGTAGCTCATCCAAACAACTTCCATGTAAAACATAGCTGCCTTTTTTGTGTGTGTGTTTATGTGTGGGTAGTTTATAATTTACTTCCACACTGCAAGAAACTAGAGGGTTAGAAAGCTTAGTGAAGGGAATGGTGAAGACGCCCACAAATACACCGTTTCGACTAAAGCCTTTATCAATTGAGTACTAAATGCACTGTTTCGACTAAAGCCTTTATCAAATGAGTACTAAATGCACTGTTTCGACTAAAGCCTTTATCAATTGAGTACTAAATACACTGTTTCGACTAAAGCCTTTATTGATTGAGTTCTAAATGCACTGTTTCGACTAAAGTCTTTATCAACTGAGTACTAAATAAATCGCAAATGACTAGAAAAAAATCAACGGGCTGGGCAATCAAGAAATTTGTTTTTTAAGAGAAAAAAAGGGGGAAAAAGGGGGGGGGGAGTGGGGGTGCGGACATGGAAATCTACATTCATAATCATCCTGTAACATTGGGTCACCAGTTTCTGATGACTGACCACTTCATTCCACGGCTGACGGTCAGATGCGATGGACTTCATTGTTGCATGCCTGAGGCCAGTCCAGTCGGTTTTGCGACACGACGATTCACGAATGGCAAGGGAGGTCACTCTCTTTCTGGGGCGAAAAACGTAAATAGGACCTCCCCCAAAGGGTGTAACGAAAATATTAAAATTAAATATTGGTGTCTTGAATATCGATTGATCTAAATTGTTTCTGCCACGATGAAGCCAGCCAGAGGTCTAAACGTTTAACCTGACTCATTTGCCAGGTAATAGTCGGAAAGCAAGCCAACAAGACGAGCAGTTATTTCACAAAGCAAGCCAACCAGCCAAGCAGTAGTTATTCACACAACAATGAAGTAGTAATCTTTAAATGAGGAAAATGGGAGGTTTATGTTGTGTTTGCTTATGTCTTGTTATAATCCTGCCTGCAGTCATCTCCTTAATTTGGCCATATAAATAAGCAGATATGTACAGCACCCGGCATAACTGCACGAACCACTGCAAGATGGTGAGTGTAGCCACAAAGACGGAAATAATTTGCCAGCACAGACAAGTGTAATAAAAGATATTGGGTGGGGATATGAGATCTAATAACGATATTTGTAACCCGTACACTTCACGCCAAGCCTATTTATTCTCATTCTTTTTTTCTGTACACGAGTTGTTTGCTGATAAAGGTTTCGGCGCTGAGATAAATGGTAAGACAAACATAAATAAAAATGAATGTCGCCGACGCTAGATGAATTCAGTGTTTAAAGTAAAGATCCCCTTTTACGACTTTTAGGCGCATCGGGCATATGAGAGGAGCACCAATATTTTTACAGACCAATCGGCACTGGAAAAATGGGAGGGGGTAGTAATGTGGTCAGCATTACGCCGGCTGTCTTTACTTCCTCAACACATACACCAATTTAAGGCTGGGTCGACCTGCGACGCCCCATACCACGATACAAATCCACGCAGCCAGCGGTAGGCTACGTTGGAATTACGAGTAGGACTGGCAACGCCTAAGCCACGGACGCCCCTAATTCAATGTTAAAATTATTACATATTTGGTCAGCGAAGAAAATTTGAAATTCGACTCCTACATTCTGCATTTCTACATCTGGTCTATTATCATCATACAATTCCCCTATATAGTCTGTCCATCTGCTAATTATATTACAATGTCCCATTTATAAGTAACCATCTTTTGATTTTAAACATCGGGGGTAGGCAGAAAAACCACATTTCTCCCAGATTTACGGTATTTATCAAGGCCGAAGGGTTGTGATATCCATAATACCGAGCCTAAGGGTAAACAACTCATGGCTTCTGGATACTTGAAAAAAAAAAAAAAAATCCAAGTGCTGTTACGTGTCATCTTTCCTGTTGACATATTTATCTGTTGGTACATGGAATGTGAGTCTTTAGTGTGATTTTCCCCAATATCTGTACACATTTGATTCAGCCAGGTTTCTTTAGCCACTTTGCATTTGTTCACTATTTCTTTTTGTATTCCTCTTTATCATTCTTTTTCTTCCTTCTTTCATCCATCAAATGCAGAATTTCGGTTGACATCCATTTCTTTTTTTGCAACTCTATGAGTTGGTGGGATTGTCTCTTTTGATATCTGCTGAATTGACTCACGCAACATATCCCACTGTTCATCAATAGTTTGTATAATTTCCATTGCATTATATCGGTTTTGTACAGTAACAGTAACATTGTACTGTTCCTTAATTTCGTTATCCGTTCTAAGAATTCCTAAATTTAACTTGATGTTCTGTGGTGTTTTTCTAATGTTCTTTAGTTTTATTCTATTTTTTCCTACAACTGGAACATGGTCACTAAAGCAGTCTGCTTGTGGTCTAGTTTTTTGCCCCAACTAAGCTGCTCAGGAATCTTCTTGAAATCAAAGTGTAATCAATCTGATTGTGGACATTATCGCCAGGACTTTTTCAAGTCCACAATCTTCAAGGATGGTGTTTAAACCAGGTGTTACCTATTATCATGCAGTGCGACTCAGCCCATGCTATTAATCTGTCACCTCTCACATTCTTTTCTCCTAGGCCATAGCCACCCGTTATTCCGTACACTTTTTCACATCCTATTTTCGCGTTGAAATCTCTAAGTACCATTGTTACTTCACAATTTTTGCATTGATCAACAGCCATGTCTAACTCGTCATAAAATGAGCCAATATCTTCCTCTGAACTATTTGCTGTTGGGGCATAAATCTGTTGATGTCAAACGGTCCGCCACGAAGTTTTACTAATAGTACTCTGATATTGTCCAATATCCTTTCACAGGTTTTGAGTTCTTTGAGTCCAAAAAAATACCAGCTCCCTTGCTATATTCCTTCCCATCTGAGTAAATAATTATGTGCTGATCTGAATACTTTCCCACTGCTCCTGGCCATCGCATTTCACTAATTCCTAATATGTTGATGTTCATTCTCTTCATTACCATCTTGATATTATCCAGCTTTCCGTTTTGTACGAGTGTTCTGACATTCCATGTACAAATGTTCAGTATGTTTCTACCATTTACTTTTTCTACAGTAGCTGGATGACGGTCGAGTATCACCCGTAGAACATGATGCTACGGAAGAGGTGATTCAACTGGAATCCCCATTCACGTCGTTATCTGAATTCGTAATATTCTGAGGCATGATTGAGTCGGGGTTATTCAGCGGTGGTTTCTCCTTGACTTCCGCCGCTTTGTATACGGTTTGACTCCAATAGCCTTTGTCTAAAGAGACCTACCCTGCAAGGCGGCATAATGGGGGGGGGGGGGGGGGGGGAAGGGGGGGGCATGGCGCCTCTTACCCGCCGATGGCCATGTCGAAGAGTTTTGAGGTATTTTATAGAGTTAGCTGTCCCACCAACTAACTCGCCTTCTCTCAATGACCATCACCTGTTTTGGCCCACGGCCACTTATTCAATATATTCGTGGCTAACCTCTATATCTAGAGGCCTTTCTACCATCCAGCACCTGGTGGACGCGTCTAGTAGTAGGACAGGCTCCTACCCCAGGTAGCTCACTTCTTGTTCCGAATCACCCCCCCCCCCCCTATTTCATTGCCTCGTGTTTTCTCCCGAACGAATGGAGCTCTAAACGCAAAATGACTATCTGTCTGCCAAAAGCGACGCCTCATTCCCCATGGAACTATTATTAAAATTATTGCACCCATTAGGAGGACGACAAAGTCTGTGACATTTTCCTGTGACCACTGGATCGCCAGGAAAAGATGTTAATCACTCCGTCACAGAGACCTCAATGAAGATTACGTGGATATTACGATAGCTCCCAAACTTACCTGCGAAAAGAGAAGGCTGTGCAGCCCCTGTTCTAGCAAACCATCACAACAAACCCACATCATGCTTGTGTTATGGTAAAGCTGAATCATAGGAAATATACCTTTCCTTCCTCACTATTAACGTGGGTTGTCGTACAGTGAGCTGAGAGTCTTCTAGTATGATCTGGGGGAAAGGGATCCGAGAACAATAGAATAGTCTTATTAGATAATGATAACCATCATTGCTTTCTTCCTTGATCTTACCGTGTCCTCTCTGAGCTGCTACCTGAAGGATTGACAGCTACATATCTGAATCCAGGACCTCTTCACTGGTGATCCTCATCCGCATGGGGGCACTTTGTGTCACCTGGTGTTTATTGCTTGTGTGATATCCTGGTGGGGTAACATTTACTTACTTACGTCCACTCTTAACCAGTACAGTTCTGGAAGTCCCGGGAACATCTAGAAAAATAACAATCTGAGTCAGAGCAAAGAACTTTTTCACTTGATGTTCTGAGAAATCAGAAGCCCTTCATTTTTTGGACACGTATGTTCACAAACGGTTTGGTAAAGAAGCCACAAAATATGAAGTGTGCAAATCTACATTACATACTACTATTCCAACACAGAGATACGCTCAATATCGGCATGGAAAGCTGGTACCAACGTCAGAGCAGAGACAGCAGTCCTCCTTTAAACTAAGCAGACTCCCAATAGAGCAATTTAACTTAACAAAAAGCTGCCGTGTTTACATACGTAAAATAAATTCTGCAAGCCATCATGCGCCCTAAACCGGACAGCATAATCTATGAAACAAAAAATACAAAAGAATCCTTCCACGACGGGAGTCGCCGTGGCCCAGCGGCTTGACGCGGATCAGAAGGTCGTGGGTTCGCTCCCTGGCGGAGCCGGACTTTTTTCAAAAATGACCTTGGCTCCCAGGTCGACCCAGCCTTGAGTGGGTACCGGGTGCAGTCCCGGGAAAGTAAAGGCGGTCGGCGTGATGCTGACTACAACACCAATCTTGTGCCGATTGGTCTATAAAAATATAGGTCTAGCACTATATGCCCTATACGCCTTAAGGCGTGGAAAAGGGTCCTTAACTATTTTTTTTACCTTCTAGGAGAAAAAAATCTACTCCAGCAATGAGTTCTAGCCTACTACGGATCTCAAGAAACGGAAAGACAGAGCTTGCAAAGGCTTTAGAAAACCTAATTATCTGTAGCCCCATCTATCTCAGAGCTTTAAAAGCCAAAAACACCCTTAAAGCTCCACAATTTAACTCTTTAAGGCCCGAGCAAAGGTGTGAGCGTTGACTGAGAAGTTCCGTTTTGCCCAAACAACGCTGTCATCGTCAGTCGTGTGTCCCGTACATATTGCTTCGCACACGGCTCCGTACTTGTTTATAATATTCGCAACTACGATTAAAATATTCAGGTAGAGTCACTCTAACGATTCCTTTTAACAACATTCCGTATCTCAAGCCACATGTGCATAGATTGATCAGTTTCATGGCTACATTTTTTTTTTTCAACAGTGCAGTTTCTAAGTTCGTTTTCGAGTGCCATGAATACCAACGTTCCAGCTACAAGAACTGGTCGCAGAATGCGTCTTTCTGCGGCCGAAGCTCTGAAATTGTTTCAGTTAGATGTTTTTAATTCTGATAATGATAATGAAAATTTACGGATCTTAAGAAATGGAAAGTCAGAGCTTGCCAAGGCACGGCCAGCTCCAGATTTATACACAATGCAACATGAAAACGCTTGCTCTAACCTATTTTCGAGGGGACTTCTCCAAAATGTACCGTGATTCAGTTGTCAGGACTGTATTACAGCCGGACGTGGCCAAGGCTATAGAAAACCTTAGCCTATGCAGCCCCACCTGTCTCAGAGCTTCAAGACGCCAAATACACTCTTAAACAGTCTATGAAGTTGAGCTGGAGAGAAGACCATACAAACTGCATGCTATGTCTGATAAAACATGTTGAAGCGGCAGTTTGTTGGAAGATATAAATGAGACACGTGTCAACTTTATTTCTGTATGTAACTATACTTCATCCACTGTATATTTCTCTATGTGACTATCATTCATCCACTGTATATTTCTCTATGTATCTATTATTCTTCCATTGTATATTTCTCTATGTGACTATCAATAATTCACTGTATATTTCTCTATGTATCTATCATTCATCCACTGTATATTTCTCTACGCAACTATCATTCATTCACTGTATATTTCTCTATGTAACTGTCATTCATCCACTGTATATTTCTCTACGTATCTATCATTCATCCACTGTATATTTCTCCATGTAACTATCATTTATCCACTGTATATTTCTCCATGAAACTATCATTCATTCACTGTATATTTCTCTATGTGATTATTATTCATCCACTGTATATTTATCTGTGTAACAGTCATTCATCCACTGTATATTTCTCTATGTAACTATCATTCATTCACTGTATATTTCTCTATGTGACAATCATTCATCCACTGTATATTTCTCTATGTAACTATCATTCATTCACTATATATTTTTCTATGTAACTATCATTCATTCACTGTATATATCTCTATGTGACTATTATTCATCCACTGTATATTTCTCTATGTGACTATCATTCATCCTCTGTATATTTCTCTACGTGACTATTATTTATCGACTGTAAATTTCTCTATGTAACTACGTACGTACGTCCATACATACATACATACATACACACACACACACACACACACACACACACACACACACACACACACACACACACACACACACACACACACACACACACACACACACACACACACACACACACACACACACACACACACATGCATACATGCACACATACATACACACATACACACATGCACACATGCACACATGCACACACACACACACACACACACACATACACACATACACACATACACACATACACACATGCATACATGCACACACACATACACACATACACACATGCACACATGCATACACACATACATACATACATACATACATACATACATACATACATACATACATACATACATACATACATACATACATACATACATACATACATACATACATACATACATACATACATACATACATACATACATACATACATACATACATACATACATACATACATACATACATACATACATACATACATACATACATACATACATACATACATACATACAAACATACATACATACATACATACATACATACATACATACATACATACATACATACATACATACATACATACATACATACATACATACATACATACATACATACATACATACATACACACACATATACAAGAAAAAGGATCCGAAATAACGATATCAGGAAAGAAGTTGCGATGGAACTAGTCCTAAACTACATCAACTTTTAAAAAAAGTGAGAGTAAACAAGTAGTCATAAAATACCATTTTCATTAAAAAAAAAAAAAAATAGCAAAAAAAAAAAAAAAAATTATATTTATAAATGGAAATAATTTTGACAGACACCATCGACATTCTGTGAGTTCCCAGCATGCCAAGCAATCTGTGCAGGAAACGACATATGGCCAGCCTATCTGTGAGTATACAGCTGGCGTGTCCATATCTATAACAGCATATTGTTTCAGCTCTGTCACAGGGATTCTGAGCGGAATAGTTTACTCCCGCACACCTTGTCGTGGAAGCTTGAGAGAACGTCGCGCACCTGCTTGTCAAAACAGAGCTGCTCGATCGTTCTGCAAATATATGCTTGGCATTTATTCTGGTGGCTTGTTTAGTGTTGCAGACAGGATTTATCACGTCACAAGTGGGGAATTTGTTTAGTGTTGCAGACAGGATTTATCACGTCACAAGTGGGGAATTTGTTTAGTGTTGCAGACAGGATTTATCACGTCACAAGTGGAGAATTTGTTTAGTGTTGCAGACAGGATTTATCACGTCACAAGTGGGGAATTTGTTTAGTGGTGCAGGCAGGATTTATCACGTCACCATTAGGTAATTTGGTTAGTGTTGCAGACAGGATTTATCACGTCACAAGTGGGGAATTTGTTTAGTGTTGCAGACAGGATTTATCACGTCACAAGTGGGGAATTTGTTTAGTGTTGCAGACAGGATTTATCACGTCACAAGTGGGGAATTTGTTTAGTGGTGCAGGCAGGATTTATCACGTCACAAGTGGGGAATTTAGTTAGTGTTGCAGGCAGGATTTATCACGTCACAATTGGGGAATTTGGTTAGTGTTGCAGAATGATTTAATACGTCACTAGTGGGTAATTTGATTTGTGTTGCAGGCAGGATTTATCACGTGACAATTGGGTAATTTGGTTAGTGTTGCAGGCAGGATTTATCACGTGACAATTGGGTAATTTGGTTAGTGTTGCAGGCAGGATTTATCGCGTCACAATTGGGGAATTTGGTTAGTGTTGCAGGCAGGATTTATCGCGTCACAATTGGGGAATTTGGTTAGTGGTGCAGGCAGGATTTATCGCGTCACAATTTGGGAATTTTGGTTAGTGGTGCAGACAGGATTTATCACGTCACAATTGGGGAATTTGGTTAGTGTTGCAGGCAGGTTTTATCACGTCACAATGGGGAAATTTGATTTGTGTTGCAGGCAGGATTTATCACGTGGCAATTGGGGAATTTGGTTAGTGTTGCAGACAGGATTTATCACGTCACAATTGTGGAATTTGGTTAGTGGTGCAGGCAGGATTTATCACGTCACAATTGGGAAATTTGGTTAGTGTTGCAGACAGGATTTATCACGTCCCAATTGAGGAATTGAAAAAAAAAAAAAAAAAAGAATACATGAAAAAAAAAAAAAAGGGGTCGAGATGGTTTTCAAGTCACAATACTGAGATGAAGTTTTCAACTAAGTTTACCCATGTGCAGTATATTGGAACCCAGGTTTCTGGAACAGGAATGCAGTCCAAAAGTCGATGAGTAACCAGAACTTTCCGCCAGAGTTTACAGCTGGTGGACACGAAGAAGAAGAAAAATGCAGCTGATGATATTTCTCCATGCCATCGCCTCAGGTGGTCAAATCGTCTCTCTTGGTCTGCCTCTGCATCTTCTACCGTTGATCTTTCCAATCATCACCATGTATTTCAATGCTTGTCTTCTCATCACGTGACCGAACAAATGAACAGGGACTGTCTCCTTTTTGCCCCACTGGACAGATTTCAGATCCAACTCGCAAATAAGACAAGAGACCAAGCAAGATAATGTGTTCAATTTTATAACAAAGCCCCGCTGGAACTACATTCCTCTTGCAATCTGGTATGGATGCATCAAATTATATAAGTTTTTTATTTTTTCATGTTGTGTCAAATTTTATCTTGTTAGAGGATTTCTATTTTTTTTTTTTTTTTTTTTTTGGTTTTTGTTGTTGGTTTCTCTTCTGATTTGAAATATATGGTTAAGCAGATGGTTTGGAAGCCTTTTGGGCTTGTCAAACCAAGTGAGGTTTTCGCATTGTCTACAAAATTCAATGAGCTCCAAGACAACAGTTTTCTTAATTATTATTATTATGTTTTAAAGGAGCTTTTCTTTGCTCTACATATTATTTGTAAGCCCTGCGTTTTAGCTTCGAATAGTTTACTCGAGTTAATGTTTTTATTCTGATCCATAGTATACTTTATCCAGTTATGTTTTGTTAGCTTTCCCTGCAGCAAGTCTCTGCATGGCTTTAAACTGGATTTTTGTCGTCTTCTAGGTTTGACTTCCGATCTAGTCTGATGTCTAGTGTAACTCCAAATTCGAAAGTGATTCAAAGATATTGGCTGATTTTCTAAAATTATGAATATTCTTTCTTTCTTTGGATGTGACAAAATAGAGTGCTGCTGTCAAATGTTTTTGTTTTAATTTTATATTTTTTTCTGTCAGACAGGACTGAGCTAACGTATAACTACTAGTCGGTGCTGCCTGCTTTATGTTTCGGCCAAATAGTGGGCGGTGTATACCAAACAAGACATCACACATTGTGCCAGCGACTTCTGGCGGAGGAGGACGCTTGGGAGGAGACTAACCTTACTTATCCCAGGACGAGAAAACTGCCACCCGAAAGCATTATTAAGGCAGGGCAGATCAGGCCCATGACCTTGGTTGGTAGCTGGTCTAGGAGGAGAGCTCCGACAGCGAACATACAGAGCACTGCTCTTCTAATTCAGCAGCTTCTGAAGCCTGCATTGTTCCCAACGTTTTTATGTTACCTTTCCTTTGGATTACACAAGGCACCCTAACACATAGCCTCTACAATAATACCCTGGTATCGTGCTATGGAGAGGAGGAGATGTATCCCCGGCGTCTCTCTACAGCAAAGGCACCACACCTGGCCCGCACAGGCTAGCAAGTAGTCCCTGGGTCACCTGCCAGTGGTATGGTACTAACTATCTATTTATGTGGGAGTTGTGGACTCTGGCCCTCGACCATCCCAATTTTCCAACATTTTGGCCCCTTGGTAAACTGAGTTGACTTGTTGGGTGATGTGGTCAGAAACCTCACTGATCGACTTTACTTCCAAGGACTTTGTCTGGTACCCATGTTAGGCTGGGTTGTTCTGGAAGCCGAGAACATTTTTTAATAAGTCTGGCTCCGTTTGGATTTCAACCCACGACCTTTGGATCCGCAGGCATATGTCTAGGCGCTATACGACAGCGGCTCCCCTCCTGAACCTGTCATGATCTGAAAAATAATACCACCTATACTGGAGATTTAACCAGGCCTGTTTATGCTGACCCTACAACCCCATTTTGGGGAATGAGACGACTAATTAAGGGTTTCCTGAAATATGACATATTGGGCCGAAGGGGGCAGATAACGCATTCTAAACGCCAACCGCAACAAAACGTCACATCCGCCCTTTTAGGCGCGCACTCAGAATAAGCTGCAAAGACTCGGTGAGTATAATATAAGTTATTTTCTATGCAGCCCTCTGAGCCTAAACAGCCACGTTATCTGAGTGTAAAATACCCTGCTCCAATCTGCGATTATCCAGTGATACCAGTTATTCAATACAGCACCCAGAGCCTAAACAGTCGGTTATCTGATTGGAAGATACCCTACCCTAATCTTCGAATCACCCCATCACACCAATTATTCTATACAGCACACGGAACCTAAACAGTCGGGTTATCTCATTGGAAAATACTCTGCTCCAATCTACGAATCCTCCCCAGACGTAAGCTTCATCTCAGAAGACCCCAGGTGAGTCTTGAGAAAATAAATGCTGGGCCCTGCGTCACTTGGTGATGTGTTGTCATATTTCACGCCTTGCATGAGATCAGACCTGAACTATACAAGCAGGTGGGGGAAATACAAACACTTCGGCTGGTTCCCTCGTTTTTCTATTGAGCTGGAAACCACGACTATAATGTTTCAGATGTGTGTTATTATTCCTGAGGATGTGTTGGGGATTCGATGTGTTCCAAATCAGTAAATTGCACATATATAATACTGTTATATTATTACAGTTAAAATATTATTTAAGTCGGCAGCAAGTTAACTAGTCAAGTACTAAGAAACGCACCATGTGCAACACATGACGCGATATGTTTGGTTTCCACATGTTACAGAAATCTGGCTTATTATTTCAAAATACTTATTACAATAGCTTTGCAGTTTTTATATGTAAATTGTTCTTTTATTCTTTCTTTTAATGTGGCCTAATCAATTCGGCAATGCATTTATTCGGAATATTATTATATACTAACAATTTAATTCATTCGCTAATTTTTTGACAATATAATCCATTAACTATCTATTCACAATATTATTAGTATAGTAAGTAATTCATTAACGACGTCTGTGGCTTGGGCATTGGGAGTCCGACTCTTAATTCCAACGTACCGTGATCGAAACCCACTGCTGGCTGTGTGGATTTTTATCGTGGCTTGGAACGTCGCAGGCTGACCCAGTCTGAAATGGGTATCACGATGGAAGTCCTGGGGAAGTAAAGACAATCGGCGTGCTGACCACAGTACTCACTCACCCAGTGCCGATTGGTCTGTAAAAATATGGGGTGCTCTTCCCATATGTCAGATGCACCTAAAGTTGTGAAAAAGGAATCTTTAATTTTACTTTTTTAAAGTAATCCATAACATGTTTAACCCATTCGGTAATTTATTGACGATTCCTCCATTCGGTCATCTAAGAACAATCAATGGACAGTTTAATGTAATGTGTAATTCATAGACAGTTGAGTAAGTTTAGTAATTTTAGTCAGTTTAGTCAATTCGATAACGTTAATCCATTAGTTTAACGGTCAGTTCGGTAATGGTTATCCAATCGGTAATCTATTTACGGTACAATCCATTCGTAATCTGTTGACGAAAAAAGTCATCTTTTTTTTTCTTTTTCTTCTTATGCCTTTCCAACCCCCAATAGAGCATAGGCCCTCAACCAACTCACGCCAAGTCTTTCTATCCTTCACCATCGCTTGAAGTTCCTTTCCGCCCAGTTCACCCCATCATTCTCTAGCTCCCTTTTCCATGTTTTTTTTGTATGTGGGTCTTTCTGTATTTGTATGTGCTTATGGGTCATCTATTGACAGTTCGATAGTCTGTTGGCAATATAATCCGTTTGGTAATTTATTGACAATATTATCCAAAAATTTAAATTAAACTACTGACAGTTTAGTCCAGTTTGTAATTTCTTGACAATTAAATCCTTTCGAGAGTTTAAGGCTGTCATTGTGTGCGTCGTGTGTAGCGGTTAGACACTCTCCTGAGGATCTGAATGTCGAAGGTTCATGTCCTGACGGAGCCGTACATTTTTTTTTTCAAAATACCTTGGCTTCCAAGTCGACCCAGCCTTAAATGGGTACCAGAAAAGTATGGAAAGTAAAGGCGGTCGAGTACTAATTGATCTAGAAAATTTAATTCTAGCCCTATATGCCCGATACGCCTGAAGGCAAGGAAAAGCGAGTTTTTATTACTTTACTTGTGTGCGTATCTCTCTCTTCCCCCCCCCCTTTCCACTCTTTCTCCGTGGGTGAGTATTTGTGTGTTTGTCTGTCTCTGTCTCTCCGTATTTCTCTCTGTTTCTGTCTGTCCCTTTTTGTCTTTCTACCCCTTCCCTCTCCACTCTGTTAGAAATGTTTTGTCCTATATTGCCTATTTTAAGGATAACAGTTTTTCACAGACAAAAATCCCCGAATTGACAATAAACTGTTCTTTCTCTAACGACATTTCTGGACTCTACAAGAGTGCAAGCCTACAGTTAATATCGCTCTCGCTTGTAACTAAACGTGTGGTTTAATTGAGAAAAACTCAACATTTAATGAATGATGATCTGTAACAAATATACCTACATCCAGATCTCATGTGGGGTCTGTCAGACATGAGAGTTCCCTGCTCTTCATTCGGTCCCAAGTTCTTATAACTTTTCTTGTCTGGCACAAGATATATTTTCACCTGTAGCTTAGTTTTCGCATGTACCTGAAAAGAGTTTATACAGAGATATCATGTTGGTTGGATTAACTCGTTTTGCTGTATGCAGTTTATATAGTGAGAGATGTCGTTTTGGCCTGGTCTGTATTTTGTACAGTAAGATATCTTGCTGGCTGAATTAACCTGTTCTGTTCTAGGCAGTGCCTGTACAGTGACACATCTGGTTTTGTACAGTGAGATTTGTTGATGGCTGAATTAACTTGTTCTGTTTTAGGTAGTGTTTGTAAAGGGAAACGTCCAGTTTGCACAGTGAGCTATATGGATAAATTAAGTCGTTCTAGTCTAGTCTGCGTTTGTTCAGTGAACTAGATTGTTAAATAAATTAACTTGTTCTGATGTAGGCAGTTTGTACAATGAGATGTGCTGTTTGAATAAAGCCGTTTTAGTATGTTCTAGAAGAAAAGGCTATGTTTGTTCAGTGACACATCTTGTTGAATGAATTAACCTGTTCTGTTCTATGCAGTTTGTAAAGTGAGATATGGTGGTTGAATAAAGTCGTTTTAGTATGTTCTAGAAGAATAGGCTGTGTCTGTTCAGTGAAATATCTTGTTGAATGAATTAACCTGTTCTGTTCTAGGCAGTTTGTAAAGTGAGATATGGTGATTGAATAAACTCGTTTTAGTATGTTCTAGAAGAAACGACACTATCTGAAGAAAACAAAAACAAACAAATACAGTGTGCCTGGAGAGACTCCGAATGAGACTCACTTACAAAAAAAGACAAAAAAAAAAAAAAAAAAAAAAAACACAACAACAAACAAACAAAGAGACAATCAAAATATTTTTGAAAATGTTAAACGACATAATACTCATTTAAAAACCATACCTTTGGAAAGGTGGCAAGCAAGAGAGCATGAGGTAGACAACGATAGAATTGGAAGGACAGTGTCAAGAAATGGACGAACAGCAGTCTGAGAGTGTACAACCAAGACAAGAGATAGAGCGTGTTGGAGATCTATTGCAGCCAACCTTCATTGTGGAGACGGCGCCTTTGCTTGTTCGTTGAATTAACTTGGTCTCGCCTAGTCAGTGTTTGTTTTGTAAGATACGTCGGCTGCATTCGCTTGTTCTGTTCTATGTAGTCCTTGTACAGTGCATTAATTGCATTATGTGATTATTGATTAGAAAGGATTATCATCACAGCACTCCGGACAGACCCATAGGTGCTCCGATCTTCTCCTCAAAAGCTCCACAAGTGTAAAACGACTGATGACGCCTGTTCTGTGTTGGTTAATGAAGAGTCTTGTCCCCTTAGTGAAATGTTCATTTCTTGCAGCTCCAGGCTGCACCCCCATGTCCATCAGTCTAGACAGAGATACATGTCCTTCGGCGTGCTCCTCGGTATGATAAGTGCAGCGCATACACACACCTGTAGTGTCAGCAAGATAGTCTGCACGCTCGTTCCATTGAACACCCGCATAACCTGGCACAAAGATGAAGGTTAGAGCAGATATTCGTGAAGTGCTTAGTGTTGCAATCCATTCTTGCCTGATAAATCCAGTTTGGACTTTTTAAAGCATAGTCACTAACAATACATACGTGTGTGAACTTTTGAGTACCAAGCCATGCTAAAGCCCCTGTTACAGCCATGATTTCCACTGTAAGGCTACTAGTTGTGACAGCAAAGGCGCCATTCATCTTCTTGATGCCCCCCCCCCCTCCTTAAGCTTACTGTGAATGCCCATGCACTTCGCTTGCCCCTAATTACTGACACACCTGATAAACTATAGCCTCACCTTTATTGGGATGTTTTCGTCAGTCAGTGTTCTGACTAAAGTGTCAACAATGCCAGGAATCTGCTCTCTTTAGCTTCCATCGAGGATTGCATTGTGTCGTTCTGTTTAAGAAGTGGAACAAAGAAATACCACAGTGGTTGAATTAATTTAAACTGTTATAGCTTTATTTGTGCATTGAGATGCCATCTGTAGGGGTAAGGATGATTGTGTAGACTGCACTAGACGCTACGGAATGAAGCCGAACCCCACTAGGACCGCATAGCCGCATATTGAGCGATTAAGACTTGTGACATAACGGGTTACTGTTAGACGACAATCCCCCTGGTGCGAATCTTTAGAAATCCCTTTTAACCGTAATATTATATTGGGGCGCCCAATGGTTATGAAATAACCCGAAGTCGGGACCGGGGAAGATGCGCTTCTAACAGTAGGTGCAGTACGACTGACTGGCTGAGGTTCAACCTCACCAGGACCGCACGACCAGCGACAAATACCCCGTGACACAAAGTGCCACCATTCGGGTGAAAATCACCCACGATCAAGTCCCAGAAACATCGTTCAGCCGTTAGGTTATATTTATGGCTCCAGACTGTGGCGGGGTTTTAAATTAACAAAGCTTTGTCTCCCTCTTTAGACACTAAGTATACGCTGTTGTGTCTGTGGGCTTCTATTCCGTCCATTTCCTAGGTGTACTGAACCCGTCTCACGCTTCCCGTCCCCGCCTTGGTGATAAATATGAAAGTACCTGTCCTTGACATCCTTTTGAGGGAAGTTTTTCCGCCAGGGACACGGATGAGTATCATTTATTGTGTACATTAGAGTCCTATGTAATCACTCCATAGTTGGAGCATATTTGTGTATGTGTACTGTATTGTTCTTTATGTGCTGATGAAGGCTAATCTCCGCAACGTCCTTTGTTTGTTTATTGTGATCGATTTTGTAAAGCTAACATAAACTGTTGGTTTTTTCTTACCAACTTTTTCTCTTCCCTAAAATTTTTTAACCCTTTAAAAACTGTCCCCATATTGGGACGTTTCTCAATGAATTTTGGCGCAGTACCTTCAATCTTGAGACCTCCATAGTCCTACACTTTTATAGATTACAAAAAAGCTTTCGACAGAGTGCAACATGAACAACTAATTGCAGCTCTTCAAAACATAGGATTAAATGGAAAGGATATCAGACTTATTAGAAACTTATACTGGGAGCAGGAAGCAACAGTAAGATATGACAACATCTGCTCACCCCAGATTGAGATCAAGAGAGGAGTAAGACAAGGATGTGTGCTGTCGCCTAGCCTTTTCAACTTATGTACAGAAACCATTTTTAAAGAAATTGTAGAATTACCAAGACTGCACATCAATGGTAGAATAATAAACAATCTGAGATATGCGGACGACACAGCGTTGCTAGCAGAGAGTGAGCAGGAGTTGCAAGATCTAGTGGAGCAAGTAAACAGAAGGAGTGTAGAATTTGGATTAGATATTAATTTGAAAAAGACAAAAACCATGATATTTAGCAAAGAAAATAATCAGCTAACAATGAATATCACAGTGAACGGGGTGAAATTGGAACATTTCTTATATCTTGGACAAGTAATAACATGTGACGGCAGAAGTGAAACAGAAGTCAAGAAAAGAATAGGGATGGCCAAAAACGTTTTTAACAACATGCACAAGTTACTGACATCAAGACAAATAAGCAATACATTAAAAATGAGAATTGTCAAATGTTATGTATTCTCAAGCTTACTGTATGGCACAGAGACATGGACAATGAACAAACAACTGGAAAAACGAATCAATTCTTTGGAGATGTGGATATACAGAAGATTAGGTCGTATTTCATGGGAAAAAAAGCTATCAAATACATAGGTACTGAGGAAATAGGGAATGAAAAGAGAGTTGCTAGGTAAAAAAAAAAAAAAAAGAGACAAGTGAAATATTTTGGCCACATTAAAAGTCATGACAATATTGTAAAGATCATCCTAGAGGGAAAGGTTCAAGGTAGGCGAGCAAGAGGCAGACAGCGTTACAAGTGGGAGGATAACATCAAGAGATGGACGAACAGCAGTATGAGCGAGTGTACATCAAGAGCAAGAGACAGGGCTTGGGTGAAATTACGAGTGCTCTAAAACAACTTGTTATTAGGTCGAACAAGGTATCTAGTAAACACCTTGTTGGTTTGCAACCTGGAAGGCAACGCTTTGAGCCGCAGGGGCAGGCAAATTTAAAAGAGCTCCCCACAACCGGGGTGGGGGTTGGGGAATAAAACAACAACACAAATTATCCCCCTTGAAAGGAAAGGGAAAGAGTTATAGTTCCCGACAAGCAGGTTTGGGCTTTACATCATCAAATGTTGCTGGCTGTATGCAGGCTGACAATGACTGACGTAAAATCGGGACTGGAACGTTTTCGTGTTATGCACGTAGTCACGTACCTGGCGTTGGTGGTCCAGACAGGGCGACAGATTCTCCTCTACAGCCATCTGGAACTTGGGGATGTGAAGTAGCAATTATATTACATTAGTGTAGAAATAGTGGATTCGGTGATTTTGTAAGTGTACGTTTTACAAAAATATCGGTTCCTGTTTTTTTGAGGAATGTTTATATAGGTTGAATGATTGCCTTTGCACAAATTGGGAACGCAACTTTTTTTGAAATTTTATTTGTAAGATCCCACTGGGACCTCAATATAACCTAACGGTTAAATGTGATTTCATGGATTATGCCTGGGGGAATTCTAATCCAAATGCGGGCACTTTGTGTAACTTGGTGTTTGTCCCTCGTTATGCGGTCCAGATAGTGGTTGAACGTTGTTCATATCCGTTCCATCTCTGGCAAAATAATAACTTTACGATAGTGTTAGTCCATTTTCTGTGAAGTATAGAAATTGTATACTAAAGAAGGTTCTTTCTCTGTGGAGTATAAATACAAAATAATATCAGTTCTTTCTCAAAGGGGTATAACTATACAATAATATCCGTTCTTTCTCTATGGAGTAAAACTTTACAATAGTATCCGTTCTTTTACTATGAAGTATAACTATACAATAATATCCGTTCTCCCCCGTGTGGGTTCCGGGGCCCCATTGTGGGGAAAACAAGAATAGACCCACTGCCTCCCCAAAAGCATGTCGTAAGAGACGACTAATTGGGGAGCTTCCTTTGAAGTCGGAGTGCATCTGCCGGAGAGGCAAGAAACCAACAGTCTGTATTCAAGAGAATGAGATCTGTAAAACTGATGCACACGCAACACTCAGGTTCTGGAGCAGGACTGCAGTTCAGTAGTGGACGAGCAACCAGAACCTTCCGCCAGAGTTTACAGCTGGTGAACGCGAAGAAGAAGAAGATATCCGTTCTTTCTCTATGGAGTAAAACTATACAATAATATCCGTTCTTTCACTATGGAGTATAGCTACACCATAATATACGTTCTTTCACTATGAAGTATAACTATACAGTAATATCCCTTCTTTCTCTATGGGAGTATAACTATCCAATAAAATCCGTTCTTTTTCTATGATGTATAACTAAACACTAATATCTGTTATTTTTCTATGGAGTATAAATATACACAAATATCTGTTCTTTTTCTATAGAGTATAAATATACACTGATATCTGTTCTTTTTCTGTGGAGTATAACTATGCAATAGCATCCGTTCTTTCTTTGTGGAGTATACCACACAATAATATCCGTTCTTTTTCTATGGAGTATAACTATACAGTAATATCCGTTCTTTCTCTATGGGAGTATAACTATACAATAATATTCGTTCTTTCTCTTCTGTGAAAACGTGTTATAATAATGCTGTTTTTTTCTCTCTGTTAATTATAATAAATTAAAGGTCCCCTTTCCACACCTTTAAGCGTATTGGGCATATAGGGCTAGACCTATATTTTATAGACCAATCGGCACTTGGTGGTTGAGTGATGGCTCTCGGGTGGCTTGAGTGATGGTTTTGTTCATCTTTTGGCAGGTTTTAGCTATACCAGTTATCCATGTCTTTCTTGGTCTTTCTCTCGCCTTCCTCCAAGATGTTCTACTGTAAAATGTCTCATATGCAATGTCTGGCTGCATTCTCACTAGATGGTTGAACCATTTCATTCTCGGTCTGTCAATATAATCCAGACCTGGTCTTATTGCAACATTCTCTCCAATGCTGGTATTCGTTACCCTGTCTTGTCTTGTGTTGTTAGTGACCTTGCGGAAACAGCGCATTTCAGATGTAGTTATTGTTTTTCTTTTGTTCTAGTTTCCTTTTCATTGTCTCTGTTTGGCACTGATAGCATAAAGTAGGGATAACGATGCTATTAACCACTTGCTGTGTTTTGCTGGAAGGGAGACATTTTAGTGTCTAAGCAGTGGGGCTAACTGGTAGGTGACAGCATTGCCTTCTGTACTCTGGCTTCTACCGCTCTATCGAGTCTGCCATCCTCCGTAAATATGCTTCCTAGATTTTCGAATTTTCGTACTTGTTTGATTGTAGTACCATTGATATGAACGTTTATGGTATTATGTTCCTGCCTATCCTCCTTACCTCAGTTTTTGCGGTGTTTATTCTCATGTAATACTTTGTGCAGGCTTGATGAAAGGAGTCAGTTTGGTGTTGTCAGTTCTGTTCTTGGTTGTGTATTAGACATTGATCATCTGGAAAAAGATGTTCAGTGATTTCTTCAGTGTGTTATTTGCCTCCTTTGTTATTCTATCCATGTAAGTAATGAATAGCAATGGTGAGAGGACACATCCCTGTCTGACACCTGATGAGATGGGAAACCGGTCTGTCATTCCTTCTGTTGTTCTTACTGTGCACTGACTACCGTGGTAAAGAGCCATTATGTTACCCAATAGTTGATCTTGTATACAATAATCTTCTAGAATTTTCTAGAACTTGCATCTGTTGACTCGATCGAAAGTCTTCTCTTGGTCTATAAACATTAGGTATTGACTTCTATCAAATTCACTAGACTTGTCGCATATCTGTCGTTAAGAAAATATTGAATCTGTACAGCTCTTTCCCTTCCAGAAACCGAACTGTCTCTTGCTTAACTGGGACTCAAGTACTGGTCGAGCTCCAAGTTCCAATATTTTTGCAAACATCTTTCCAGTGTGGCTCAGGATTGAAGTGAAGTATAATAGCTTAAAGATATTGTCAGTTTTTTTCCTATTTAATATAACATCTTAAAATTTTTGTGCGTGGTAATATGGAGTATAACTTTACAGTAATGTCAGTCACTATGTCAAAAAAAAAAAAATAAAACTGAGAAGGCACCTGCAAGCGAACCAAAGTAAAAATTATGGAATACTGCATCTTTCCTGTGGCAACATGGATTTGAGTCATAGATTCTAACTCAGTCGTTGGGGTTAGGGGAGGGGGGGGGGGGGAATGGAGCATTAGAACTGAAATACTACAGACAAACATTCTTAGAATACCATAGACCAATATCCAGCACGATCTGAACATCGAGAAAAAATGGCTTATATACAGCATCCTATCTCAAAAGCGAAATATTGTGGCC
>CAJHNH020001724.1:342955-358581 GCA_905116865.2 Candidula unifasciata
CTGTCCCCCCCCCCAACCCCCGCTACCTAAAAAAAAAAACCTGCGGTATGCTGTTAATATGGTTTTGATCGTTGAAAATGAAACACAGCTGCAAGAAATTATGGACACAAATGTAATAGAACGTCAAAACAAGGGTTTTAATTTAAAGTTCAGAAAAAAGATAACTAAAAAGAAAATGGACACTTCATCCAGTTTCTTTCTTTGTAAATCATTAAGATAAGGCTTCTCCTATGGTTTTTCTAATGACAGCTTCTACTTTTGTTTTCTCATTAACATATATTCTCATTTATCATCATTTCGCAAGATTTTACATTATATGAACATCATTTAACAGGTTTGCAGTTTAAAGAGAAAAAAAAACATTGTTGTATTGAAAGGACTGATAGAACGAGTGACGGGTAATCGAAGTTTTACTTACTGTACAATCGTTTCATTTCACGGCTCCCAACTACCCATCTTGTGACAGCCGACATGTACAGTTAAAAGAAAACCAGTCAAAGCTTTAGGGAAGTAACTGAAAATTTCACGGCTCGTCTGAAATATATTGTAGTTATATCCCCTTGTTATGTCCCTGATGTAATTGGGAGCCACTTTACATGAAACCTGTACTAGGCTTACGTAACATGCTTTATTGATGAAATACAACTGCTGTGTGGAAGATGGGTGTTTGGAAAGGCTGAATGTCAGACGGACCTGCGTGCCCAATTTGTGACCCTTTGAAAATAAAAATCGTTCTTTTGTTCGTTGTTTGTTCGTTCACTTCCAAAAGCATTTGTGGTTCTCCCAATGCTGGCTTTTATTTTTAATCTTATTTTATTATAACTAAGACGATACTCAATCTCTCTATACATTTAACATGCTTGTGACTCCAGACTTGAGGTGCCAATTCACATAAGGCAAATGTGCTGATCTACACAGACGGGTCCGCTGTACGAGGACACAAGAGTGCAAGGATATTTATTTACAGAAAGGACGAGGAGGTTAACTCTGCATTCTTTAGAATACTAGAAATGAACAGAGGGTGAACCTTTGAGGCCGTTAACTATTATGAATTAATCAAGTATCAGAAAGTGTGTTGATCGGCACTCATAGAAAGAAGTAGAAAGATAGAATAACACAGTAAAAAACGTAAAAATCGAAAACTATAGTTACCTTGCCGGGAATTGAACCTGTCACCCCCAGACGGTGTCTGCGCCTCGCCATGGATATAAGTGCACTAAGAACATGGTCACCCCCCCCCCCCAAAAAAAAAAGTGTCTTATTGGCCATGTCTATCATACAGCTGTAACTATAGCTTTCAATTTTTATGTTATCTAGTGTGTTCTTCTATCTTTCTACTTCTTTCTATGAGTGCCAATCAATACACTTTCTGTTACTAGAATAATTAGAATACTAGAAGCATGATGATGGGAGTGATGGCGAGGACACAAGCTTTTGTATGACTAAAATCACATGACTAATTTCATGTGTGTGTGTGTGTGTGTGTGTGTGTGTGTGTCTGCGTGTGTCTTTGTGTGTCTGTGTGTGTCTGTGTGTGTGTATGTGTGTGTGTATATGTGTGTGTGTTGATAACATCCGATGGAAGATGTATCACAGAGATAAAGAACAGAATAGAACAGACCAAAACTGCATTTTAGAAAATGAAGTAAACATTACACATTTTGTGCAACAAATCAATGTCTTTGGAGGTTAGGAAAAAATTATCCCATGCTTTATAAAGCCAGTTTCAATATACGGATGTGAAGACTGGACAATTAATAAACATCTTGAGGCTTCAGAGATGTGGTTTTACAGAAGACTCCTTAGAATTCCTTGGACAGCTAAGAAAAGCAACCTGGTTGTTTTGAAAGAGGCGAGTGCTCGAAGACAACCTATCACAAACATCAATCAGAAAGAGACAATCATATTCTTTGGTCATGTTATGAGAAGAGGGAAAATGGAACATGTGGATTATTCTGTAAAACCGCATCTCCGAGACCTCAAGATGTTGTTCGGCTTGTTCGCCTGGTGGCATATTACATTTAGAATAGCCTGCATTTTTGTGGAAAGATATACAGTCGAACGGAAAATACACCAGCGAGCTTAACAATATAACAAACACAAACAAAAAATGAACGTTGCGCCTATAGAGCCTTCATAAGCACATACATAAATCAAACATAACCACACGAATACACAATATCACTTAACTGACGTATCCAGAAGCAGCCATGTTGATGTCTTGCCAGTGGAATAAAGAGACACGCTGGGTCCGAGAATAAATTGCCGTGGAATGCTAAGGGCCGTAACTGAAGAATTTTAAATGGAGCTGTGTTGACAGTTTAGCCCCGTGGGTGTTAAGATGCCCAATGTAAAAAAAAGCGATGTACTTTTGTGAGTACAATGCCGGCTTTCCTGACTTATCTTTGCGCCAAAAGCGAGCCGCAGTTTGGTATGGGATTGTTATTGCAGGCACATCTGACAGCTGCCTTGTGCATTTTTATTTTGCGTGTGTAAGCTTCAAGATTTGGCTGGGACTGGAAAGTTTTCAAATAGTTTTCAGGCGAGACAGTACAGGACACTTTGTTGTGATATCCACTGGCCCAGGAGCGAAGCAATTATGTGGCCAGCCGTCTGTCTAATGTTGGAAACCTGACTGACAGTAACTAACTAAATAACTAAGTGCATGGCTAGCGTCCAAAAAGACTCCATGGATGCTGTTAAACGCGTTATCATAGTTCAGATACCTAAAAAATGAAGCTATTTTTTTTTGACGATTTGATTTGTTATTATATGAAATGAGGCTGCTTGTTCGATACTAGATTTGGGAAGCGTGTCTGGTTATCACTTAATTGTTTGTCAATTTGTCAATGGCATCTCGTAACCTTCCTTCAAAGAATCTTGCAGAATATATATATATATATATATATATATATATATATATATATATATATATATATATATATATATATATATATATATATATAGGGCTGTACCGAATATTCGCTTCGTATTCGCTTCGTGGCCGAATAGTGGACCTAATAACTATTTGGTGTCGGCTGAATACTTGCGGTCAGACCGAATACGAATAGTGGTTACCTTACACCCGTTTTGCATACACTGCGATGGACTGAAATAACTCTCTCATTAACACAATAGTTGCTGTTGCCTAAGTCTGTTGTAGCGGGGGAAACTGCGACCCGGTTGCGTAGTATAGCAGCTTGCAAGGTCTTTGTCTGCTGACTCGACAGAGGCATTACTGCAGAGGTTCTCAAACTGGGTGCGTCTGCCAGGGGTGCCGTGGGGAAAATCAAGAAAAGTCGCCTATAAATTGTGACATTATTAAAGAAAGCATAAAGATACTTAAAAGTTAAAATTCAAATTGTCTTTCCTTGCCACTGTCGAAAAGAGTTTTTTTCCCCTTGCTTCACACTCAAAATGTATCATACTGCATAAAATGCCAACCGCTGCATGCTAAAATTTGTCTTTGTATTTATTTTTGAGGTGCGACTGATCCTCCATCTGCATTCGTGAAGGTGCAGCGGATGAGAAGAGGGAAAATGGAACATGCGGTGACCACTGGAACGATCTGTGGAAGGAGGGATAGAAGAAGAGAACCAGAGAAGATACGTGACAGTCTTGTTGCGTGGCATGGAGGTGTGTTAGAAAAAAAAAAACATATTGCTAATATTATACTGGTCCGTAGAGGTAAAAATATTGAAGGACACCGTTCAAAATTCCTGATGAGCTAGCCATTTTTCGAGTAGTTTATTAGTTTTTTAAATTTCTTCTTTAGATGTTTCTAATGATATACCAGTATAACACTATAACTAGATCTCATAATGGCCTTCAGGTTACTCATCAAAATATCGGTTTTTTAATTCCTTTTATTAGCTATACCATATGGAAGTTTTATATAAATTTCCCCCTAAACGAATTCATAATTAATGTTAGTGGCTTCGTAACTCCAGATAACACAAATGTTTTCTTTCCTTTCTTTTATATTGATATGTTTTGTAAAAAAAAGTAAGTTAAAGTCTTTTTTCCACGCCTTTAGGCGTATTGGGAATATAGGGCTATGCCTACATTTGTATAGACCAGTCGGCACTTGGTGGGTGATTTGGTCAGCATCAAGCAGGCCATCTTTACTTCCCATGACTGCACTTGGTACCCACTAACGGCTGGGTCGACTTGAGAGTCAAGGTCATTTTTGAAAAAAGTCTAGCTCCGTCAGGACGTGAACCCACGACCTTCCGATCCGCAGGCTGGCGGCCACTGCAGTAGCCGTGCAGCCATAAATTCTCAGCTCAAGACCCTCCAGTGAATGTTGGCTGCAACGAACCCCCAGCACTGCCTGCCTCACGTCTAGGTCTGTGTTTCTCAAACTGTTTTGACCCACTGTCCCATTTCTGTCTAGGTCAGTGTTTCTCAAACTGTTTTGACCCACTGTCACATTTCTATCTAGGTCAGTGTTTCTCAAACTGTTTTGACCCACTGTCCCATTTTAAATGTAAAAAAAAAATGAAAATAAAAGTCGCTCAGCGCCTCTTTCTCTGGAAGTAGCATCATCATGTGCCATGCTAATAAATATACGTGGCGATGACTTACAATTCGACACCATCAGCAGAATACCGGATCAGGCCGGTGTTCTTGTCCCACACTCGTGTATGGAGTCAAACCATCGTCTTATTTATCTCTTTGCTTCTCCCTGTCCTCTTTAATCTTGCCAGTTGTAATCTAGATATGGAGTTTTTTCTTGCCTTAATAAGAATAAACTCCACAGGGGAGCAAGTACAACAGGGATCTACCAATCGTCAGTAGAAGTAATCTCTCGTCGACAAACGTTTCGGCCCACGAGCTCCTAGACGTTTTCAGAGAATGGGCCCACCTGAGTTCATGAAGCTCAGGGTTGGTTTTCCTGCTGCACGAAATTACCGGATGGTGTTCGGATTGGGACAAGACGACTTGGTGATTTGCAGAAGGTACTGTGAGATAAGAAGTCGTCGCGGTAGCATAATTAGAGCAGTCTGCGTACCTGGACGACCGAGCGACAAGCTTACGTTTGGTATACCGGACACATGTTGGACTTTTGTTAGCAGGTGGTAGAGGAACACTGGCAGAAAATTCGGACACGACGTCCAGAGCCAGCTCGAGGCCCTCTCACCAACCTCGCCCAGTCGTTTAAGTGTTCGTTGCCGTTCATTACCGCGCAATCCTAGTTCTTTAACCACATTGTAGAGTAAAGTGGAGACGAGACCTCTCGCTCCCACTTCGACGGCAAAGACACGTACTGTATACGCCTCGTCTCTCCTCAGACCGGCTTTAAAATATATTCTGTAATCAAGTAGTAAATGCAGTAACATTTTCTGTGTGTCGCTGGTCTTTGATTTGTATCTTTGCTCCAGATCAGTTTTATTGATTATTTTCTGATCTGATTAGATTTATTAGAAGAAAACAAAAATAGACCAGGTTCAACCTACTGGGAAAATTTCAGTTATAATTGTGGTCTGGTTTCTCTGTTAGATTATTTTAAGAATTTCTGGAACTTTATACATCTTTGAGACAGATAGGTCTGCGTTCAAGTTTTCTGCATTCTTTCTCAGTTCAACTTCATTTCTATTTTTAGGGGTACCATAGTGGTTTGGAATTCAGTACCTGACTTGTTATGTTCATGCAGAGAGCGTTCTGTTGAGGGGTTGGTTCCTTATTCATATCCTACTCCCAGACGACGTCACAGGACAGTTCAACGTTTTAGAGGGTGGTGAGACTGGATTTCACGGCTTTCTGATACGTTTATTGACCCCAAAACATCTAGCACTAGCCCTAACTCCCACTCACCTACGTCCCACGAGAGAGTGCAGCCTAGGTCACACAAATGCATTTAGCCTATGTCCCACCACTGCATGCAGCCTATTCCCCCCCTCCCCCTCCGAAATAGACTGTCCTGCGACCAGTGGATTTCCCCTGTTTGGGATAAGACATTAATAAAGCACCGAGGTTTGTTTTTCCAACTTGATATGGATGTTGTTCTGACTGAAACATCAGATGGCTTGGAAGGCTATTACTAAGTCCTTGTGCTTTTTATTTATACAAACTAGACCACTGAAACTAATCAAGTCGAAAGTAGAGAAAAAAATATCAAAAGTATGGGAATAATAAAACAAACATCAAGAATAATTTTAAATTAGTAACAATAAAAAGGATAAACCTGACTAGGTATACTATTATTTCTTTGTTTATTCTGAAAATTAATGAATCAATGCGAGTTTAATATGTTATATTAAAACAGTTACGAAGTACGAACAGTTTATCAAAAGGCTCTCTCTCTCTCTCTCTCTCTCTCACTCTCTCTCTCTCTCTCTCTCTCTCTCTCTCTCTCTCTCTCTCTCTCTCTCCTCTAATTTTTATTCAATGATCCCAACTGCACATGAGATTACTATCACCCCGGACCGTCTCTGAGCCCCCAACACCCCCTCCCCGCCATCCATTTAGTTAGAGGTAGCAACCACCTCCAACACTGCAGATACCCCGCCTTTTTTTTGGGGTTATCTCCAGGAGATGGGGGCGTCCACTTTGAGATACACTGGTCTAGGTAGTACACTCTTTCATACTGCTGTTTGTACACCTCTTGATGTTAACCCTTTCACTTGTATCGATATCTACCCCTTGCTCTTTTGCCTTCTACTTTCCCTCCAGTATGGTTTTTGAAAGAGTCTTGTCTTTTAATGTCGGAGAAGTATTTCAATTCTTTCTTTCATTTTTTTTCTGTCAGCAACTCTGTTTTCATTCCGGCTCTCTGGAACCCTGTATTTTATTGGTTTTATTTCCATGCGATATCAGCTATTCTCCTGTATATGCACATCTCCAGAGACCCTGTTCGATTTTCCAGTTGCTTGTTTATCGCTCAGATGTTTGTACCATACAGCAGGGTTAAGTATACACAGTATTTGAAAAATCTAAGTTTTATTGTGGTTTTTTTTTATCCTAAGATGTCAGATTACGATAAAAAGAATGTACGTAGTTCTCAACGTTTCTGTTGTAATTTATGTCTTTATTCTATACTGTTAAAAAAAAAAAAAAAAAAAAACCGCATAGTTGTACGATGACACTTTTTTAATTAAAAAAAAAAAAAAAAAAAATACACATAGCTACAGAAAGGAATACAATTTTGTCATAATTTTGACGTATACAATCTTTGAAATTTAATGAGTGCAAGTGTTCAAAATGCACACAACAATACCTTAGAGTTCAGCCATTTGATTGACAGCTCTTTTTGTACCTGAAACGTCAACATTTTTCAGACGTGTGGCATTTCGGTCAACTAATAAAAACTGTGTACTTCTGTTTTTAAACGGAAAACGCCATTGGTTTACTAAGTGTTTCGTTTTTAAACGGAAAACGCCATTGGTTTACTAAGTGTTTCGTTTTTAAACGGAAAACGCCATTGGTTTACTAAGTGTTTCGTTTTTAAACGGAAAACGCCATTGGTTTATTAAGTGTTTCGTTTTTAAACGGAAAAACACCATCAGATAACTGTGTGTTTCTGTGAACGGGGGAAAAAAGCCATCATATAACTATGTATTTCTGTTTGTGAACGGAAAAGCGCTATAAGATAACTGTATTTCTGTTTGTGAACGGAAACGCGCTAACTATGTATTTCTGTTTGTGAACGGAAAAGCGCTATCAGATAACTATGTATTTCTGTTTGTGAACGGAAAAGCGCTATCAGATAACTATGTATTTCTGTTTGTGAACGGAAAAGCGCTATCAGATAACTATGTATTTCTGTTTGTGAACGGAAAAGCGCCATCAGATAACTATGTATTTCAGTTTGTGAACGGAAAAAAGTGCCGATGGTAACTATGCGGTTAAAAACCAGTATATTTCCCATCTTGTCACTTTAAGCACCAATGACTGCTAGTGTAGATATTTCTCTGGTTTCTGTCGTAAATCCTTGTTTTCTTCTCAGTATGAATGACGCAGTAAATATCACGCCACCTCCTTTACTTCTTGTGTCAATTCCTGGTACCTGGTCGACATTGGATCCAAGACAAAGATTACAAAACAAATCGCACGGTATGGATTCGAGATTAGCTGTTAGAACATTTAGTGTGACTCACAGCTTTTCTATAAAATCTGGCCTTTTCGGCTCAACAAATGTGTTATACAAGGACATGATTAATTAGTCATCTACTACGACATGCTTTAAATGGTAGGGGTTCTTTAACTCGCAAACACCCCCCCCCCTCTTCCCCCATGGGGTACAAGTTCCCGCATGGAGATTATAAAAGACTGTGACTTTATTCTTCAACCGCAGAATGCACACCAGGAGGTTTACATGTCTATGGCTAGTCTACCTACAACGTTTCATCCACCCGACTTCCTCACACAACAGGTCAAGTGGCTACCTATAGAAGTGCATCTTGACAAACGATTAATTCCCCCATGACGGAAGTTGATTGTGGCTGACATGTTTTATGCACTACAATCACATTAAATTCCCCCACCGTTTCGCACGTGTTACCAATATGGCCACAGTTTATGGTTGGCTGATAGGTGTGGTTTCTTACTGGTTTCTTTGTCCGTTGTGGTAAATATGCGCGCGAGGTGCAGCATGCGCCTATAGGCAACACATGAACAGGAGCGCCGGAACTTGAGGGGCATTGGACACCCTCAACCCCCCCCCCACCCCGCACCCTCCGATTCAAACAGCTAGATTTGTAAAAAGGCAATGTTAAGTATTTTATAAGCTTTTATTAATTTTGAAATAATTTGTCGGAGCAATTTTTATACTGTTTCCTGATAGGCTATAGTGTTGACACTGTGCAAGCACAGGCTTCGTGGATGACAATACAATGTGATGGAAAAAATGTTATGACATTTTTTATGTCTTGTTGGGGTGACGAAATGACCTCAGTGGTCTTAGAAGTTATATTGTATTTAATAATTTCTTATGTTCAGAGAAGGACAAAGAATTATAAGCAATAAACACTGAGCCTAAAATAGTTCTAAAACCACTACAAGGGATTTGAAAATTGTTTAAACTTTGTTTCCCTGTCTCTCGCCAGACAAAGCAACCCCGCTTTGTGTAATATTACCTAATACTATCTTAGATAGAGATTCATTTCACCAGCCAGTGTCATATAATTATCTCCTGCCCACAGACTGTAGGGGCCAGCAACTGAGAACTAATTATCACACCTGAGATTATCTCCCATGAACCTGACCTTAGTGTCATAAATGTTACATAACACAGACTGAGTGGGGCCCTTTGAAGAAGAGCAGATCAGGGGAATTAAGTGGTCTGGTAGACAACTCTAGTCATGATGGGTTCTAGTGGCTGGAGTTTCACACATGCCAGTGAAATTCTCAGCAAAGCAGATGTTTGCCAATTAGGAATGTCTGATCTTGTTCAAGGTCGTAATGAAGGCCGTTTACTTTGAGTGACAGGCCCATTGATAGATATGTTGATCGGCAAGGTACCTCAGGGGCGTGGCTTAGGTCATCTCCTTGAGGGTTGGGTAGAACCTATTAAAGGGAGGAGTTTAACCTTGCAGACAGATAGAGGTATTAATAATACTAGCATCTGGAGTTTACTTCACATCGCAGCCCACCGGCAACAAACTCAGAACGACAGAAGAGGTAATTCTTACTGTTTGACTCTTGTTTGGCGATTGCTGGAAAGTTCCCAGGTAAGCTTGTACAATTATTTTCAATCTTGTATACATAGGTTAGAGAGTTAGCTAAAGCCTATTCTACCTTTTCCTAATTTGTCTACACATTCACTTGAAATAGTTCTTTGTGAGTGTTCAGTATCTTCGTTGGGGAACTGCTAAACCATTTCTATTTCTTGTATGTTTGTGCCACATGTTTTTAAGTGTATGTTTTCATGTTTATAAAATAAGACTTGTATACTGAATTATAATGAAATTATAATGTTTCAATCATCAACCAAAACATGAGTTTGGACTGTGGGAAATGATTCCCACATATGCAGCCATGCTGTTAAGTTTTGTGTGCCCACCATGTGCTCACTAAATTTTTTCACCTACACAGGGGATTGATAACCCCAGGGGAAGAATCATGAGTGTATATTATTCACTCTCACTGAAAGATAATATTCAGGACAGCATACGCGTATAGAATGTTTTAAGTGTTCAGCACATAACCTGCGCCACATGTTTATGTCAAATCAATGTCAGCCAGTTGGAAGTCTGAGTGATGACGGACAACAGACTTAGAAAGTCAACTATCATGACATGTGAGACCAAAGACCTTCAGACTAGACTGGAGAGAAAGTGGAATATGAGGAGGTGTGATGAGATATAATGCGATATAAAGTATTATTATATATTGTATTAATTGACACATGTATTCTTAGTGTAAGTCAAGATACTACACGTATGTGTTTGTTTCCATGATTACAGCTTCCATGTGACGATCAGTCTTTTCTAAGAACAGAAATAGAGGGTCCTCACGGGCACGAGACTACATTGTGTTAGAACTCGGCCAGCTGGGAAACAGGTGGGAACCAGGTGGAAGAACCAGGAGAACTGGGCGGAAAAGTTGGAACAGCTAAGAAAGAACTCAACACGAGGACTCTCAGAAGTTCCACTTTCTAAACCAACCTAAGTTACGTATCATGTATTTATGTAACTAAACACCACCATTATCACTTCACTCTAATCTTAGGTGCCCAGTTAGCTGAAGCATCTCATTACCACCCTACAATCACTGTTGACTAAAAATATAAATAACCAAAATGATTGCTAGGTAAATAAATCAATTATATGGTCTTATCCTGCATCAGATTTTGTAATTCCAAGTGTGTCTGTTCTTGCATGTGTAATTTAACTGTTAAGATAGAATATTATTTGGTGGGGGCTCATTAAATAATAATAATACTAATTCTTTACCAAGGGAAAGTCGACGGAATGGGTTAACTGCCCTGTCTAGTAAATCATTCAACATAATAATATATAGACATCTAAAATCCATTTCCTTCTCTTGTGGGTACCAAGTGCAGCTAATGTTAGAATAACTAACGAGCCAATATGACTGTTTTCTTGGATATCCAGGACTTTGTCTGAGTGCAACACAGCCCGGTTATTAGTTAAGTTAACCTGGTGGAGGGGATGTGTTGAGAGGAAAATTCCCTACTCAGCATATACAATTCAGTTAAACCCAAATCCAGGGAACCCACGACCTGTTACATCACACTAAAGTTTTGTAATCGCAAGGGACGTGTAGGGCGTTACGTCACAGTTGGTCATTTTCGATGTCCAATCTTTTATATGACCAGGAACTAAAATATATTTGTCATGGGAATAATTAGTTTATTACGGGAAATAATATCTCAATTCTCTAGGAGGATTTTTTAATTGTGTATACCTAATTTTGGATAAGCAAGTGAGCACAATTTCCTTACATATAATCTTCAATGATGACAGTACATTGTACTGGTGGACGCATTGGTGCACTCAGCGACGGCGGGCTGGACAACAAGATATTTAACAAGGAAATGACATAAGGCTGTCAATTGGCACAAATACAGGCGTTTGGACACGCCACAATGGACAAAAAACTATTGGAAATCCCAAACAAATAAACGCAGTCCCAACATAACCGCTGTTCAATTTTGAAGCTGGTTAGGGCGACTAGAACTTTTTTTTTTAAACGAACTGGAACAGTACATTGTATTTTAATATTTTAACGAAAAAAGTCCTATGTCCTTTTTAAAAATATTCCTGTTTAACATTAGGACATTAAAAACTGTAGACAGTAGTATCGAGACCCGACCCTTGTGTAAAAAAAAAAAAAATCTTGTAATTGACAGAGTTACCGTAATATTACTTGTCCTTTTTATGATGAAATTTTTCGTTATTTGAAGCCCTACTCTGGCTTTTGCCAGGGGCCGTAATATAGCCTGGCCATAAATTTGGCCTAAAGGCTGAACGCGGTTTCTGGGACCTATCCACGGTGATTCCCATCCACATGGTGGCACATTGTGTTTATCGCTTGTGTGATGTCCTGGTGGGGTAGAAAGTCAGTCAGTCAGTCCGTCATTGGCAGTGCCTATCGCATTCCCTCATTCGTAGGATAAAATTTTTCGTTATTTGAAGCCATACACTGGCTCATGCCAGGGCCGCAATATAGCCCGGCCATAAATATGGCAAAAAAGCTGAAAGCGGTTTCTGGGACCTCTCCACGGTGATCCTCACCAACATAGTGGCACATTGTGTCATCGGGTATTTATTGCTTGTGTGCTATCCTGGTGGGGTACAAGAAGATAGGTAGATTGTAACTGATAATAGTATCGACTTTATTGTGTTTGTAACAGGGTTCGGTCGGCTCCCAGACGCCGGCGTGGCATTCGCGCTACCCGAAAGCTGTCATGTCAGCTATCCAGACCGACCAGGTAATCGTCCAATGGTTAAAAAAAAAAGGTCTTACCTGTTTGTGTTTGGTGTGACGGATTTGGTCCCTTTTTCGGAATCAGCCAACGAGAGCTACATTTTTATCTTAGTCAAATGGCCGAGAAGCGAAAACAATAAATTACAGTGTAATGACACAATATTCAGAACAATATATCAATTTGAGTGTTTATTTTCGATGTTCAGTTTTTATTATCTCTGTTTCTGGTTGTCGCTAATTCGCGTTCGCAGACAGTCTGTTTTAGGATATTTTACTGTGTTTGTAAATGTGGGACATCTTTGCTTTCGGTTTTTACGCATTTCCTTTAATGCTATCGAACTCACATTTTGTTCACACTTGCTTTGTGGATGACAACGAAACGTAGGGCGCATGGATTCCGAAATATTAATACATTGGCAGCTTGTATATGCTTGGTTTAACGAGAAAGGATCGACTTTGGAATGATGATATCAGGAGGAGAATCTGCACAGAACCAGTACTGAACTTTATCGATGGACAACAGATTAAATGATCTGGTCACGTAACAAGACTGGCATCAGGGCACCACAGAGAGCAATGCTACACAGATACAGCGGTCACAGATCCAGAGGTCGACCACGCAGAATATGGACCTCGGAAATATCGAAGACACTGAAAAGTATTATACACGAAGCCAACAGAAGGGCCTGTTGCAGAGATCTCTTTCTGTACAGACACCGCGAGGCATTCCACGATGAAAGAAAGAAGGAAGAAAAAGAAGCCTTTGATAACGTCGAAGTTCTGACAAAGATAGCACAGTGTTGGTATAAATATACTGTTTAAAATCTGTTTCTTGGTGATCATACTTATGTTCATATGCCATAATAATCGAGTCACTTGGTATATAAGTGCACGGGCTCGTTGGCATCCTGTCTTTTTCCCCGATCTATTCTCCTGTCATCCGAGAATCGACTTTCACACCTTTCTGCCGCTCCGACAAAATTTTTCACTAATCTTTGACTTTCGGTGCTTACCTTCCGTAACCATATTTGGCTCTACACAATGTTTAATTACTCTTTCTCACCGCAGTGTAGAAAATTTGTTAAGACAATATCCTAAACATATTTATTTTTCTATCTGAACATTTACCTTAGCGCTGTGAAAGTTTCAGGAAAGAAAAAAAAAAAAAAACTGAAATTATCCAATTACTCGCTCTAAAATGCCAATTAATAAACCGAAATTTTCGACTGTTGTGATTACCACAAAGCTCCACACTTCAAGCAGGCGATTATTGTAATAAAAAGTCATGTACATATTGATATACATAATGTTATACAGATGTGAGTCGTGGACTATCTGGCAGTCTTTATAGAAGATAATGGGTGTTTTGAGTTGAACTGAAATCGAAAGATTCTCAGATACCAATTACCAGGAAGAACATAAATACTTACATCCTGACAGACATGCATATCAAGGGAGATTGGCTAGTAAACAGCGTCTTGATGACAATCATAGTTTGTCTCCGAACTTTAAGAGCCTCAAATGAAACCGATGATGGGTAGTCTGCTAATTCATAGGTATAAATCGTCTTACAACTCGTTATACCTTTACTGACGAACCTACCATCTTTCCGTAGTATGTTCTTCTAATTCACCGTCTTCAGTTACTCCCTTCCAAATAAAAATATGTACCTACCACGTGTTCTAGAGCTAGAGACACACCCGCAGCAACAACTACAACAGCACAGATATCGCCAACACAAGCATCATTTCGAGCACCATTCAACATCTGTTTTGCGTTTGTTTTCATGTAATTCAATAGAACAGGAAGTCTGCTTGTCTCTTTACCCTGCATTTTCTACCTGTCTTCCTTCTGATATACTTTGCCGTTTAATTCCTCTAGACTCCAGTAGACCCAATCTTTTGAATTTCGCACAGTTCTACAGTTCTCTCGGGTTTATATATCGTTCTTTTTCTCGGCGCAGGCCCAAGACAAATGGATAAAATCAACACTGCTCGTGAAGGAATTTCTGAGAGCTATGTATAGAAGACACGGTGTCTGGCGAGCGAAAGTGCTGGTTTTCTGCACTGTTCTCTCGTTTTCAAAGTGTGGGTACTGAGCGAGTTAGAAAGATGCCGGGGCGTCAGAGATTGTGTTATCTCAAGTGACTGTATCGCTTAGTGGCTTAGTGTTTCTTTTGTCTGTTAATAAGATAAGGCAAAGGTGGAGTGGGGCGTACTGTATTTTAGTTCACCCTAAACAAAGGAAATGTAGGAGTTCCCTTGAAAGTCCAATATTCTAGGGGTTAGGTTAGAATCTTTGTCAGCCCCGACCGCTTCAAAGACACTAAACAACCCGAACCCAAAATTTAACCCCAACTCTAACCTATCCCGAACCCTAACGCCAACCCACAACACTACTATAATACTGGACTTTCCTGAAAACTCCTGGATTTCATTTATTTGGGGTGATTTAAAAATAAGTACCGGGGCGAGTGGGGTGAGAGGAGCAGAAGTTGTTGATCTTGAGCCAAATGAGTTGCCAAGTCTGCTGTGAATTCTTTAAGCGGTATCATCACGATCGTTTGCCAAGATTATGTACAAGATTATGTTCCCTTCACAGCCACTCGTCTTCCCGGTTTTTGAAAGATTTGATAACCACTAAATCGCTAGCTCATCCATTTTGTATCCTTCTGAGCTCAGAAAAACAAGCACAAGGAGATGGTCAAACAAACTGTTCTCAGATATAACAAGGTTGCCTGACATAGGCTGATTGCAGTGATCTTCATTGTTATTAATTGCTGGCTCGAATGAGTCACCGCATCCTTCCATTCACCGAGAACGAGAAAACATGGACGCTGGCAGACGTTCAGAAGTTACACGTACCGTTTATTTTCACTCGCTGATGTTGCAGTCAGTAAATGTTCATACACGACAATATCACTCATCGATTACTTATTCAATGCTCTAAACAGTCAATCATACCTTTGTAACATCGTAGAATTCATCATTTAACTTAGCGAAACACAGTAATTCCCTCCATCCAGACGACAGTCATTCACAGCTGGCCACCGTTTCCGCCAGCCGCTATTTTATGCCAGGTAGGCATTGGGAAATCACGCTATTCAGACGTCAACATTCTTCCGGACTTTTTTCAAACGTACACCTTCCCTTGGCCTAAACGAGACTGCCTCACAAAACCTTTTCTTCGCTATTATATAGCCTCTGATCTTGGTCAATGTCTTGAATATTCTG
>CAJHNH020001724.1:367066-399566 GCA_905116865.2 Candidula unifasciata
TTTGCAGAGGGGCAGCCCTAGTCTCACATCATCTCTGCGTAGACTTATTGTTGTATTCCTTTGCTACCATTAATGATTGCTCTTTGACACTGTCACTGTCTGCAATCTTTCCTTTGCATCTTTGTTGATTGTTGATTACTTGGTCGAAACTTAAACGTGGACTTGTCTATCAGTATTCAGAGCCTGGAATTTGTCTGAACGTTGTTCAATCTGTGAACTATCGAATATGGGTTGTTGTTATGTCGCCATCGATCTTCCCCGCTTACGTTCTTATGTTGAACTGGTACTACCTGACGTCAGGTTGATAAATAAACCCATTTCCAATGTCTCAGATTTTACTGTACGAAACAACTTTCCTATCCTCAAATGTTTGGACGAGTTCCCCAATCTGCAGTGATCTTCATTGTTATTAATTGCTGGCTCGAATGAGTCACCGCATCCTTCCATTTACCGACTGACAAGAACGAGAAAACATGGACGCTGGCAGACGTTCAGAAGTTACACGTACCGTTTATTTTCTCTCGCTGATGTTGCAGTCAGTAAATGTTCATACACTACAATATCACTCATCGATTACTTATTCAATGCTCTAAACAGTCAATCATACCTTTGTAACATCGTAGAATTCATCATTTAACTTAGCGAAACACAGTAATTCCCTCCATCCAGACGACAGTCATTCACAGCTGGCCACCGTTTCCGCCAGCCGCTATTTTATGCCAGGTAGGCATTGGGAAATCACGCTATTCAGACGTCAACATTCTTCCGGACTTTTTTCACACGTACACCTTCCCTTGGCCTAAACGAGACTGCCTCACAAACCTTTCTTCGCTATTATATAGCCCTCTGATCTGTCATGTTCTCGAATATTCTGGATAATTTCATTATCACGAATTCCCCACGTTGAAAGTCGTGTCTGGCCCGTGATAATTCGCATTTCACACGAATCCTGCCAGTCAACCTTCATGGTTCACGTGAACAATCATGTTTCACATAAAACCTGACTTTCAGATGTCTCTCATGAAACTCAAGACATAAATCTCGTGTTATCTCAGTCAGTCAAAACATTCGCCTTACATTTATTACTGACGTCATCTATCGGGCATAAATTAATGGGAAGAAAATGACTCACTACACTGATATACTCAATACTGTACGGACTTGACTGGTGGTGTAAAATGACGAATCTCAGACGCTAATCAGATTACATGGCATGGGAGTCGAACCTAATGAAGCCCGTCTATGCCGTCTCCAAGGATAAGATACAATTAATTATAATCAACTATTGAGACTATCAATGGAGGAACCTTGGGGTGGTCGCTGCGTCGGAGGACCAAGAACTCATGTAATGAAGTTAAGTCTGATACCATAACATTTCTTTAAAGAGTATTAAATGGCGGATGATCAACTTTCTTGTCATTAGGGTGTTTATCTCATATGACTTGATTTAACGTCACAGAGCGACAAGTCGCTAGAAGAACACACTCAACAGCTCAGACGACGACTTTCAGATTTTAAACATTTCTGTTTTCTCGATTTCTTCCTTGCTGAATTTATACTGTGAACATAATCTCCAAGCGTCTTTTAGGCAAGTACTATCTCTCCTTTAGTACATCATCACCAGAGTGAAGTCCAATTCCTTATAGACAAAACTGTGATCTACATCAAGAGACAGCAGAGTAAACGTTTCCTAAATGTTTCAACTGGAAAGATCAGTGGAAAAGGGGTTAGAGGCCGACCAAGAGAGATGATGCAGGATGGGCTGAAACGATAGCATGGAGGGATATCTTCAAGGGAGCTGTTCCATGCAACAAGGGATCGTGATCTTTAGAGACGCATGAGCGCCTACACCGGTTGGCAGGGCACATGATGATGAGGAAATGTGAATATATATGTACGGTTAGGTAATGTTACTACAGACTTTTAGCGAAAATTAAAAAAAAAAAAAAAATCTGTTTAAAGTAAACAATGCACATAAATTATAATAAATTGTACAAAACGAACAATATAAACCTCAGTATAAGAGCAGTAAATACAGACATGTATTGTAATACTTCAAACCTACATTACTTTGAAATAATCTGTTACCTCCTTTTGTGTCTTTGAGGTTTGTGTTTGTTGACGCCTTTGTACTTTTATTTTCTTATATAAGATGACGGATAACAGACATTGACGGGAAAACAGTTTCACTGTATTACTATTATTTATATTATTTATAATATTAATTATTATTATTAAACACCTAAACAAAGCTAACGCCTCCTTGATCGTCCCTTGTCCCACATAAACTTTCAAGGGGGCTGAGTCTCCCCTTCCCCATTTGTGTGTGTTTGGCAGCACTTTATAGTTTTCGGACATCAAACTGTCCTCAATTAAAGCCAAGTAACAGACACATTAACGGAAATTGTCTGGGAAATAAAGGTGAACAGAGAAGGTGAGTGAATACACCCACCTTATTTTTCGTAGTCTGCAGCATGTGTAGACCCAACACTTCAAATAAGTCGTGGTTACGTAGTGGGTAAACGAGAGCCTGCTGGATAATTTTGTGTTCGAATCCGAATTCGAAACAGCTATTTATAATTAACGTAGGCTCCCTAGTCGACGCATCCTAAATGTCTACTAGGAAAAGTAATGGGAAGTAAAGGCGGTCAGTGGGACATTTACTGCGTCACCTAGCTAATGGCGCGCGCGCGCGCGCGAGAGAGAGAGAGAGAGAGAGAGAGAGAGAGAGAGAGAGAGAGAGAGAGAGAGAGACAGAGAGATATATTTCTAATTTCTCAGCATGCCACACCCCAGGCACATTCATTACTGTAGGACCTAACTGATATTTGCCCAGTGCTGGACTTAGATATAAGCTAAACAAGCTGCAGCTTAGCCAGCACACTCTGCAGATGCTTCAGAAAATTTCTTTTTGATTTTCCACAATGCAAATTTGGTTACTTTAAACCTTGTAAAAGCTTATATACTATAAATTGCTTCACTTTTGCAAACACATTTTTAAAAATACTATCTAGTCATCTCCTTGTGAGTTGCAATTTTTGACTATTTATAAGCCCTACTCTGGCTCTTGCCAGGGGCCGCAAAATAGCCCTACCATAAATATGGTCTAATGGCTGGACGCAGTTTCTGTGACCTCTCCACGGTGATCCTCATCCACATAACGGCATTTTGTGTCATCGGGTGTTTATCGCTTGTATGACATCCTAGTGGGGTCAAAATCTACTACTACTACTACTAAACACATTTTTGAATTAATTCTTTTAATAAAAATTAAAGGACAACACACTTTCATTATCGATATATTTTAAGGGCGTAGTATATATTTTAAACGTTTCTGAGAGTTGCTGGAGTAATTTAGAAAAGTAAGGACCTCAAGGTTTTATATTATTTAGGGCCTTGTCGTGTGTAAATACACAGCTCGTCCTTATCCGCACAGGATTACAGGCTACATCTGGCTGTTGTAGCTGCTACTGCTGCCCTAATTATAACTTATTTGGAGGCTGAACGGGGTATCTGGGATCTACATTGTTGGTCTGCCGTCCAGATTGAGATATTTTACCTCAGAATTGTATGTTGAAACTTTAAGTAGCAGCCCGGAAGGATAAACTGATCGATCGATGGAGGTATAAATCCATGCCTGTCTATGCCCACTAAAGCGACTTGGATGTTTGCATGGTAAGGACCCTTGTCACATAGGTGGTGTAATCGCTATTTAGTTTTCGATCAGTACTATCATAATCCACAGCCGTCTCCAGATAAGACTGACTAGGTCAACAAAAATTCCTGTTTTTGTGAAAGTCCGATAGGCCGGTCTGTGTGTATTATTTTAATAGAGTAGATTTATGCACATATTGAACTACAGTTTAATTAAATTGTAACACATTCTATTGACTGATATAACATTTTGGTGATAAATAGGTGTGCTATTAAACATATTCCGGCTGAGGTCACGTCGTATACCAAGCAACACTAAACAGGTGACGTCTTCAACATCCCTTTATTGATAATTGTGTCATTTTAGTCTATTCAGCACCATTCATTGGTTCTCATGGACTGGGTCTATTTGAGATCTCTTGGAAGTGTTCTACCCATCTCGTCTTCTGCTCAGCAGCAGAGATAAGAATGTACCATCCTCACGATTTAATAGGACCACCCCGCGTAGTTTACTATTTCTGCTCTTAACTGCCTGTTCTCCCCATTTAAGTAGTCTGTCAATATCTTCTATCACAAACACCTCCTTTGTCCATTTCCTGTTGCCAAATGAAGGATGTTCGAGCGCTAGGTTAATTTACACTACCGTCTTGAGAAGGATTCCAACCCCAAACCTTCAGGCTGTTAGTCAGGCCTCTGACAACTTTCAGTAGTTTGCCACTGCTCACTAAACGGTCAGTTCTCGATACTATTGTCGTAATCAACAGAAAAAGTGATCTTTGACTACATCGGAAGTACAAATCGCCTTCGCAAAGCTTAAACCACAGACGCCTTAAGTCAGTTATAAAAATGCACTTCGATTCGTTTTCGAACTCAAGACCCTGGATTCTTATTCACACTGTATTAAGTTATTTTCTGGCTACTATCACCTATCTTGCACCTTTAATGGGAGATATTCAAAACTGCCGAGCATGGAAAAACTCCAGGCTTCACAAACTAGTTATGTAATACCTCCGTTTACCTGCTCACAATAATGTGTGTGGGAACCTGGGCATCCGAAATTATTGTTGGAATAGTACAAAACTGTTTTTGAAAAAGTACCAAAAACACTTCAATGAATTTTTTTTTCAATTAAGATACCTTGAGAACGTTTTTTTAAACAAACGCCTGCGCGCGCGCGCGCGCTCACCACACACACACACACACACACACACACACACACATAAACCAGGCGATTCTTATAGTTGATCAGAATTGAAGTTATGTGTCCATTACATCATTACTGTATCATTTTATTGAGCTCACTTTGTTACAAAGTTATTGCGGTTGCTTCCAGTTGGTACAGTTTATGTCTTGGAGCAATAACTTTTATCTCATCAATGCATTTTCGGTTTAGTGGAAGTCTTTAGAAAAGAGAGATTTGTTTTCTTAAATTGTTAAACAAAGAGAAAACTCCGTTTGGTTTATTTTTTTAAATTTTTTTTACAGCTGCAGATGAATAAGGTACTGACAAAAGCCTAAGCATAAATTTTGATGCTATCGGAAAACCTGTTTCCTCTCCACATTTTTCTTCTGAAATCGTAAACCACGGATTTGCTGGTGTGTTTTCAGCATTAGTTGGATGATCTTGCAGTAGTAGTTCTCTCCTTACTATACTTTTGTGTTTCTAATATTCGTCTTTTGCCAAGGCTGTGAAATTTCGTGCCCACTAACATCAGTATCACTCGTACTTACTGGATTCAGCGTACAATGCCACTATTTAAAATACTGATGCAAAATATTTAAAACGTACCAAAACATAGGGCGTGGTACAAAAGTGTGTAGCAGTACCAAACTTTGTACCAGCTTCGGCAGCCCTGGGGGAACTAGTAGGTGCTGGCACCTGCGTGTATCTGTGTTCCCACTGTGTTCAATTCCCGACCAGTATCAGGTGGTTGCGTATTTCAGTTTTCCACGTTTCACCGGATTTCAGGAAGTTCTCATCTACACACTCGACAGTATACCAGGATTTCGTTGTAATTTGAGTGTTCGTATTAATCGTCAGTAGACTGTTTTATATAGCAGGGATGTGATGCTAAGAAAATAATGTATTGTGTGAGTTAAATTGTGCCGAATATTTGCAATTTTTGTCGTCATTAATGTAGGTGCCTCTCTTTCTAGTGGTAACAATGTGCACATCATTTTCACATTAAAAAAAATTATCACAGATTTGTTCAGTAAAAAAGTTTTCCCCCTTATTTGGCATTTCCAATAATTACGCTTTTTGTGTGTATAAAAGAACTACAAAAATAGTCTCTTAACAAATTGCTACTACTTATAACAAAACTAGATGTCATATATATATATATATATATATATATATATATATATATATATATATATATATATATATATATATATATATATACACACACACACACACACACACATATATACACACATACATACATACATACATACATACATACATACATACATACATACATACATACATACATACATACATACATTCACACATTTATACATAATATACATATTATATCATCATTCTACACGAGCTACCACATGCATGATCTATATGCACACTACCCTGTATTACCTAATCAAGAGTTGATATACATATAAAAAGTAAAGTAAAGGACCCTTTTCCACATATTTAGGCGTATAGGGCATATAGGGCTAGACCTATATTTTATTGACCAATCGGGCACAGGATGAGTGATGTGGTCAGCATCACACCGGCCGCCTTTACTTCCCAGACTGCACCCGGTACCCACCCAAGACTGAGTCGACATGGGAAATAAGGTTATTTTTTAAAAATGTGCGGCTCCACTAGGGAGCGTACCACCACCTTCCGATCCGCGGCGGGCGTCTAGCCGCTCCGCCACGGCGGCTCCCTGATATACATATACTCAATACATAAATCGCAACATCTAATCCAAAGCCCTAGTTACCACATGTACAATCTAAACACATATTACGCTATTGTATTTACACCATTATTTACCACATATATTATCTATACCAGTTGTAACATATGGATGTAACATAAACAGGCAAAAAGAGGAACTCACATCATTTCGAATGAGACGATGGCTCGAAGACAACTTATCACAAACTTCAGAAAGAGACAGTCACCATTTTTGGTCATGTTATGGAAATTGGAAAACTGGAAAATGTTGTGACCACTGGAAAGATCTTGGCAAGAAAGACAGAGGAAGACAACGTGAGAAGATTTGTGACAGCCTTTTGTCGTGGCGTGATTACATTTTGGCTGAAATTTTAAAGTGGAAAATGTGGTCTGTACAATAGCAACCGTAAGCCTTGTCAAGTAAGCACGTATATTTAAAGGCAATGCGTTCTGACTCCCAAAAGTCGAGGTGCATCTGCCTGAGAGGCAAAGAACCAACGAACTGATTTTATAATATATATTTTTTTTTAACCGTGTCGGTCTCCCAAACGCCCAGCCTTGCTGCCTGACTACCCGGAGGATATTAGATCGGTAATCCAGAAATAGAACATGTTGTGACCACTGGAAAGATCTGTGGAAGGAGGGATAGAGGAAGAAGACGACGAGAGAAGATTCTTGACAGTCTTGTTGCATTTCATGGAGGTGTGTCAGCACACGAACTGATACATGCTGCAGGAGATCGTGGATTATGGAGAGGCATGATGATGAATCCAGACTAAACGTAGAAAAAGCCCAGTTTGAGTTTTTTTTAAAAAAAAATGGCTTGTGCCGATTTGGTTTCACCCGTGACTTGGTTGTGTCCGATTCCGGTCATCTTGGCCAGACCACTGCAGCAGAGCTACACATTGATCTTAGCCAACAGGCCGAGCAGCGATCCACCAACTGATACACTCTAGTGATGCTCGCAGATTCTGAAGAGGCATGATCGACCACGCTAGTCTTCAAGACACTTGAAAATGATAATTTATACACAAATCACTACATCTTTAACAAATAATACATCCCCTATCTTCTTCTTTTGTCGTTTCACCGATGCCAGGTTTTAACCCAGTGTCATGGCTATATATATTTTTTGTCTTGCGCTTCTCGGGTGTCTTGGGTGATGGATTTGTACATCATTTTTGCAGCTTACGGCTACACCATTTATCCTTCTCTTTCTGGGTCTGCCTATCGCCTTCCCCCCAGGTGTTCATTCGTAAAAAATCTTATATGCAGTTTGGCATTGCGGCATTCTCACTAGATGACCAAACGATTTCATTCTTTGTCTGTTAATATAATCCAGATATGGTATTTTATATTTCTTGTATAGTAACAATCAATTACACAACTGCCGGCTTGCTAGGCCCGTGGCGTGGCAGGGCAGGGCAGGACAAAATCTGACCTGGTTGGTGCCCGTCACCTTCCAGACGAGCTATTACCCCTTTAGTATGAAACCCCGCGGCTTCAGTTTTCCGGTGTGCACCAGGAGAAGGTGGGGTGACCTGAAATCACCTATAAAAATATTGTAGGCATCATACGTATATATAACATTATCGCTGCCTAGAGGCCCGCGCTTCACTGGGGAACAGAGGTCAAAGGAAGAAAAGTAACATTCTTTTGATGTTTTAGTATTATTATTAAAACTTTTTTTTGGTAACCATGGAAATTAGGTGCCTGAGTACAATTTGAAGTTAAAAAGCTACCCAAAGTATTTCAACATCTTCGCCGGTGCAACGGAGTTCGCGCACTGTGCTGAGATTCTTCGGACTCAGGCTTGAGTTATTTCAGTCCATCGCAGTGTATGCAGAACGGGTGTAAGTTAACCACTATTCGTATTCGGCCCGACCGCAAGTATTCAGCCGAATACCGAATAGTTGTTAAGTCCACTATTCGGCCTCGAAGCGAATACGAAACGAATATTCGGTACAGCCCTAGTATAAACACATGCTTTTAAAAATAGAACCACTGTACAGAAGGAGACAATCATCATTTTTCGGCAATGTTATGAGAAAAGTGAAAATAGAACATGTTGTAAGAAGTAAAACGGAGCACTTTTGGGTTACTACCCGTGTGCCATGATGTTAATCCGTTGTATAAACCATAGTGGATCAGTAAAAACCCTGATACACACTGGGCTGTAGATGACCCCGAGCTGGTGTAGTCGTTACAGGTGCCTCAATTATAACTTCTTTCCAGTGTGGGTTCCGGGGCCCTATTACAGGGAAAACATTAATAGACCCATTGCCTCCCAAAAGTCGAGGTGCATCTGCCTGAGAGGCAAAGAACCAACAGTCTGCACACAAATAAGTCTTATTTGTATAATGGATGCACATACAACACTCAAGTTGTGGGACAAGGCTACAGTCCTGAAGTGGACAAACAACCAGGATTTTCCGCCGAAGTTTACAGGGGTTGAAAGCGAAGAAAATGAAGAAGATTATTTTTCTCAAGAAGTTGAACTGGGTAACCGGGATTTACCCTGTTGATCTGCACTCCGGTTCGAGAATTTGCACTTTCATGGTGTGAAACCTTTATGAAACATTAGTTATATATCCTTTACAGGACGTTGCAGAACAAAGCACGGCAATCTGTTTTTATTAGTCTCTTGTATTTATAGGCACATATTTACGTTCAGTAGTTTGCCATTGCTTTCTTGAACAGGCAGCTCTCGGTCCACTGTCGAAACCAACGCAGTACAAATCGTCTACAGCTGGGATCGAACCCGGCAACCCGGTATTAGGATATACCCAATATGCCTGAGTCGTAAAGAAGGGTCCTTTACCTTTCTTACCTTATAACTGAAATAATATTAAATGTATAAACTAGGGCTGTACTGAATAGTGATTTTCACTATTAGGCCGAATACGAAAAGCGGGACCAACTATTCAGCCGAATACGAATAGTGTATCATCTTCATCATGTGCATTGCCGACTGGCATGGGCGAATATGCCTCGCCATAATCTGCGATTTCCTGCAGCATGTGTTAGTTCGTGTGCTGACACACCTCCATGCCATGCAACAAGACTGTCAAAAATCTTCTCTCGTTCCACAGATCTTTCCAGTGGTCACCACATGTTCCATTTTCCCTCTTCTCATAACATGTCCGAAAAATGATGATTGTCTCCTTCTGATGTTTGTGATTAGTTGTCTTCGGGATCCCGCAAATTTCAAAACCTCTATGTTGCTTTTGTGAGTGTGTGTGTGTGTGTGTGTGTGTGTGTGTGTGTGTGTGTGTGGCTGTGTAGGGTATTTTAAGCATTGTTATGAAAAACCACATCTCTGAGGCCTCAAGCAATTGTTTGGCCTGTCTACCGATTGTCCAGGACTCAGAACGCATTGCTTAAAATATAAGTGCTTAGTTGACAAGGCTTACGGTTACTATTGTACAGACCAGATTTTCCACTTTAAAATTTCAGCCAAAATGTAATCACAAACTTACTTATCAGCTGCACCTTCACGAATACAGATGGAGGATCAGTCGCACCTCGAGATAAATACAAAGACAATTTGTAGCACGCTGCGGTTGGCATTTTATGCAGTATGATACATTTTGAGTGTGAAACAAAAAAAAAAAAAAAAAAAAAAAAAAAAAAAAAAAAACTCTTCTCAACAATGGCGAGAAAAGACAATTTAAATTTTAACTTTTAAGTATCTTCACGCCTTCTTTAATAATGTCACAATTTAAAGCCGACTTTTCTTGATTTTCGCCGCGGCACCATTGGCATACGCACCCAGTTTGAGAACCTCTGCTGTAATGCCTCGGTCGAGTCAGCAGGCAAAGACCTTGCCAACTGCTGTACCCCGCAACCGGGTCGCAGTTTCCCCCACTACGACAAATCTAAGCAACAGTAACTATTGTTTTAATGAAAGAGTTATTTCAGTCCATCGCAGTGTATGCAAAACTTAACCACTATTCGTATTCGGCCCGACCGCAAGTATTCAGCCGAATACCGAATAGTTGTTAAGTCCACTATTCGGCCTCGAAGCGAATACGAAACAAATATTCGGTACAGCCCTAGTATAAACACATGCTTTTAAAAATAAAACGACTGTAAAGAAGGAGACAATCATCATTTTTCGGCCATGTTATGAGAAAAGGGAAAATAGAACATGTTGTTACAACTGGAACGATCTGTGAAGAGGGATAGAGGAAGACAACGAGAGGAGATTTTTGACAGTCTTGTTGCATGGCATAGAGGTGTGTCGGCACAAGAACTGATACATGCTGCTGGAAATCGCAAATTGTGAAGAGGCATGAACGCCCATGCCAGTCGGCAAGGCACCTGATGATGATGATGTACTCAGGGTGCAAATTACTTCTGCAAATTGTATAGAAACAAGCTGGGTTTGGAGTATGGGTTATGGCGCCCCTTCCTCCCTCCCTCCATCTACTGATAAATTTGGGGAAGGAAGCTGACGGCGCCTGAGTCTCCAGGTTCCAGAACCCTTGTTTGGGAGTATTAAGTATTTGTTACTGAACTTATTTTCAAAGCATTAGATATTTGTTACTTAACTAATATTCAAAGTATTAGGTATTGTTTTTTACTGAACTAATATTTAAAGAATTAAGTATTTGTTACTGAACTAATATTCAAGTATTATGCATTTATTAGTAAACTTATATTCACGTCTCAGGTATTTGTTACTAAATTAATATTCAAGTATTTCGTATTTGTTCCCAAACTAAAATTCAAGTTTTAGCTATTTGTTACTAAACTAATATTGAATATAGACCATTCTTCACTCGGAAGGAAAAAGAAAAGAAATATTGAAATCCTGAACGATCTGAAAATCAAACAAGAATGGCTAGTTAACGGTATCGCATCTCGGAAATTGAAATTTTTTGGCCATATCAAGTGCCTAGCTGATTGGAAAGATTATAAGCAGAAGATAAGGTACCAGGAACGAGAGACAAGGGCCAACCAGTGTGAAAGCAGACACAGGATATAAATCACCTTAGGTAAGAAAGTGCTCGAGACTAGGGAGCTGGGGAGAAACCAAGTTTCTTTCAGGCAGACTGTGATGAGAGCAACGTTCTGTAAAATACCTGCTACATGATAATGATTACGATATGGGGTCGACCCAGTCCCTTGTAAATGGGTACGAGACCAGTTCAAGAATTGTCTGGAGTCGGTTTTGCATCGATACACACAAGTTATTAACTTATGGTTCTACTATGTTCCCAATCAATACCCAATGCTCCCTGCTGACGCCAGCTAAAATTTTACATATTATGTGTAGATGATATAATCATTTTGTTGTTGCAATATAAAGCTTGTATCCTTTGCTTCCATTCGCAACCACTTACTGCTAGAGAAATAACTTAATTAAAGAACCTCGTGTGCAGACGTGAGATTAGACAACCTTCACCTGTCAAGCAACACGTTGAGCGGCCGCCATCTTCCTCTCATCTTTTCTCGCTATTCTCCGTTTTTCTGAGTGCAGTTTGGCCTCCCGTCACTACAGAAATGTCAATAAGTTTCTCGCAGAGATTGGACGTCAGTTTTCTGTCAAGCTCTAGGCTCAGATAAGCAAACCCCTACCATCTCCTTGCCAGGTCGAGATTCTTATCTACACGACATTCGGTGTAAATATTTAACTATGAGCTTGTTCTTATGTTGATGACGAAGATGATAAACATGTAATGAAATAAGAACATTTCTGATAAGCAACATGTTGGGCAAAAAATATTCCGCGGTGGGTACTTTGCGAGGATAAAGAGTTAATTTTGTTTCAAAGTTTTCCATCTTCGGATTTGCAATCTATAAGATTGTCATCTCACGGATGAGAATCGATCACGTATAAATCATAGGAACCCTGTTCAACCGTACAGCCATACAGCACACTTATATTGGAGCACCGACTGGTTACGAAATAACCTGTAATTTATTATGCGTGGGTTGTGTTAAATACAAAGTTCAGGGGAGCTGATTGGTGTCGAAGTATGGTGTCCTTCTCGAGTGCTTGAGGTCCCGGGTACAAACCCTGGTGAATGCTGGTTTTTCTTTTTTTTCAAGTGGACTTCTAGAAATTTTACCTGGTCTATGGGTAGTAGAATCGAACGCCGGTGTGTATTCTTGCGCACATAAAAATCACCCCTTGGCAGTTGGAAATTAAAACAAGTACTCTAAAGGCGTTGCCCAGGCAAAATTTGGAGTTTAAAAATTATAGGCCAAAAATGTCAGTATCCTTGCCGGTACAACGGGCTTCGTGCCCTGGAATAGGATTCTTTAGAATTAGTTATGGGTTACCACCTCGAGTGCCGTGATTGTTATCCGTCGTATAAACATAAATACAAAGTTCATAGTTTGATGACGTACCCATAGCGATTTGTCTTGGCATTGTTTCTAGTGTTTTGTCTTACAGTGTTTTCCAGAAGTCCTTCCCAACTTTACAAATCTGCAACTCAGTAACCGTTCCGTATAAGTTGGTGAAATTTGGCATGCAACCTATTAATAATCATGTCCTTGTAAATAAAAAAAAAAAATGTAAACATTGTTTACATTTTGTTCTATTATTCGCGGTATACCACACAAATTAGACACAGAATGCATTCGATTAAGGTGAGCTTTACAAAACATCCCTCGTTTCATGGACATGTCAATCTTCAGTGGTAATCTGCACAGTTGCCTATAGTGAGTTGTTAGATGAGCACAACTTTTCATTGTAAGCACTATAGGCTAATAAATTTATCCTCATGCATCGGTGCACAGTGAACTAATTTCCACAATGTCCACACATTAATTAGTCACTGTATATTCTATTTTTATCCATACACAGATTATTAGTCAAACGAAGATCAAAGAAATTCCCCGTTTTAAGAAAACAGTAACACCTGTGCAACTGGATATATATAGACTATATCCTTACGTCCTTTTTAGGACGTAATTTTTTTGTTATTTGAAGCCCCACCCTGGCTTTTGCCAGGGGCCGCAATATAGGCAGGCCATAAATATGGCCAATTGTCTGAACGCGGTTTCTGGGACCTCTCCACTGTGATCCTCATCCACATGGTGGCACTTTGTGTCATTGGGTGTTTATCGCTTGTGTGATGTCCTGGTGGGGTAGAAAATCAGTCAGTCAGTCTGTGCAGCTGCAAATTATACAGCCATGTGAAATCTAAGGCCACATGCAACAATTCGTGTTCATCCATACAGGAGTTTTCTAGATATTTGTTCCAGTGTGACTGCATGTGAATACAAACGTATAATTTTAAACCTCACAGGATGGGTCAGGAATTAAAGGGGCTCTTTCCCACTCCCTCCCCCTATTTTCCTTCCTGAAAGTTCTTACAAACTTACAATAGTTTCGTTGTGTCGGCGCCCCATGGCAACATTTATTCTGAAAGTCTGGAGTCACTTCTCACGTTTCAGCAGAAAGAATGTATTCGCGTATCTTTGCCTGCTTTTATAGTTTCCCCCATTAAACGTATAATTCCAAAATAACGATCGCTGTAAACTGTAGGGTGCATTTCTCTTTATATCGAAAACGGCGGTAGGTGATTAGGAGAGAGAGAGAGAGAGAGAGAGAGAGAGAGAGAGAGAGAGAGAGAGAGAGAGAGAGAGAGAAGAGAGAGAGAGAGAGAGAGAGAGAGAGAGAGAGAAAGAGAGAGAGGGAGGGAGAGAGAGAGAGAAAAAAAGGGAGCGAGGGCGGTGTACTGTACAATCTCAGTTCCACGAAATTCACAGCGTGTACCATTTCTTCTATATTCAGCCCTTCTCTCTCTCTCTCTCTCTCTCTCTCTCACTCTTCTCTACCCCCCCTCCCCCCCACCATTTCTAACGCTTTTCTGTTTTCTAACATGTAACTTTCCCTCTCTCTTTCTTCCTCTCTTTCTTCTTCTCTCGGACAAGTTTATTGCCTCTCCCTACATTTTTTTTCTTTTCTTTCTTTCTTTCTTTCTTTCTTTCTTTCTTTCTTTCTTTCTTTCTTTCTTTCTTTCTTTCTTTCTTTCTTTCTTTCTTTCTTTCTTTCTTTCTTTCTTTCTTTCTTTCTTTCTTTCTTTCTCTTTCTTTCTTTCTTCTTTCTTTCTTTTTCTTTCTTTCTTTCTTTCTTTCTTTCTTTCTTTCTTTCTTTCTTTCTTTCTTTCTTTCTTTCTTTCTTTCTTTCTTTCTTTCTTTCTTTCTTTCTTTCTTTCTTTCTTTCTTTCTTTCTTTCTTTCTTTCTTTCTTTCTTTCTTTCTTTCTTTCTTTCTTTCTTTCTTTCTTTCTTTCTTTCTTTCTTTCTTTCTTTCTTTCTTTCTTTCTTTCTTTCTTTCAGTCCGTCTGTCTCTATCGCTGCGCTGTCTGTTTGTCTGTCTATATGTCTGTCTGTCTGCTTGCCTGTCTGCAATCAGTACAAGATTTTTACAAATTTTATTAATAGAGGATACATTCAATCTGTGTTTTAAGGCTTTCACTTGCTCATAAGCATACCATTTAATTGCCCTACTATGTAATTTCTACACCAGCAACGGGTGTGGAGGGTCGGGGGAGGGGTGTGGTGGAATCTGAAGCTGCACTGTTGGCATGGAATTTACTGAGAAACCACCTGAATAGAATGCACATTGTTGATATTACTGCCGCTGCTATTGCTGTTGTTCTTGTCGTTGCTGCTGTTGTTGTAGGAGCTCCTCAGAACTCGGGCGTCCCTGTTGTTATTGGAGCGCTGTTGTACCTGTTCGCTCATGCAAAGTGTTGTTACTGTTATAATTTTTCTGTGTAAGAGCTGTGCTGAACTCAGTTTATTCTGCACGTTTGTGTTGTTTTTTTGAAGAAACTTTGCGCATGCAAATTTATCGTGTGGGTTGCGGTGTCCTATTTTGGGGGGAAAGATAACAGACCTATTGCTCCCTATAAAGCATGTAGTAGATGGCTATATACAAATTAGGGATTTTTCTTTGAAATCGGAGTGCATCTGCTTAAGAGACTAAGAACCAACTGTTTGCAGAAAAATAATCCAGATATGTACAACTGATGGGCTCGCACAAGTTCAAGAACAGGATCAGGGTGCATAAGTGGACAAACAACCAGAACCTTCCGATGGGCTTTATTAACATTAACTAATAATAATAATAATAATAATAATAATAATAATAATAATAATAATAATAATAATAATAATAATAATAATAATAATAATAATTAATACGCTCAAGTACAGTGCTACTTTTGTCACTATTGTTCTCAGAACACCGTCACACCGAGCTATGCATGCAAATGTTTACTATTGTTACTAATGTTACTGTAAATGTAAGTAAGTAAAGGACTTTTTTCCACAACTTCAAGCGTATTGGGCATATAGGGCGAGACATGTATTTTATAGACCAATTGGCACTCAGTTGGTGATATGGTCTACATCACGCCGGTCGCTTTTACTTCCCATGAGGTTACGTGGTACCTGTGTGAGGCTTGGTTGACCAGTGAGCAAAGGTCGATTTTTTAAAAAGTCCGTCAGGACCCGAACCTACTACTTTCGGATAAGGGGACGAGTGTCTAGTCGCTGCACCATTGCGGCCACAGCGTTAAATGGGGTATGTCATAAAAATTACTGCTAGTTTTCTTGTTATTACTTCTACTGGAACATAAAACGTTGAATGACGCTGTCTATGGAAATTGTTGCTGCTTTAATTACAATTTATTGATACTGGAACACCAACGGCTGAATGGAGCCGTTAGTGGAAATTGTTTCCAGCTGTGTTAATACTAAACTGGAACATCAACTTTAAAACAGAGTTGCTATTTTAAATTGTTGATATTTTGTTAATGTTGTAAATGGAACACCTCTGTAGGGTGTCAATAATGAAGGCTGTTGTTTTTGTGTGTGAGTAATTTATTGCAACACTCTTGTACCACAACACTCATGCAGGCTGTTGTTTTTGTGTGTGAGTAATTTACTGCAACACTCTTGTACCACAACACTCATGCAGGCTGTTGTTTTTGTGTGTGAGTAATTTACTGCAACACTCTTGTACCACAACACTCATGCAGGTTGGCACTTTTGTGTGTGAGTAATTTACTACAACACTCTTGTACCACAACACTCATGCAGGTTGGCACTTTTGTGTGTGAGTAATTTACTGCAACACTCTTGTACCACAACACTCACGCAGGTATTTATTTTGTGTGTGTTAGTAATTTACTGCAACACTCTTGTACCACAAAACTCATGCAGGTTGGCACTTTTGTGTGTGAGTAATTTACTGCAAACAGTATTGTAGCACAACACTCACGCAGGCTGTTATTTTTGTGTGTGAGTAATTTATTGCAACACTCTTGTACCACAACACTCATGCAAGTTGTTATTTTTGTGTGTGAGTAATTTACTGCAACACTATTGTACCGCCACACTCATGCAGGTTTTTTTGTTGTTGTGTGTAAGTAATTTACTGCACCACTTTTGTACCACAACACTCATGCAGGTTTTTTTTTAATTGTGTGAGTAATTTACTGCAACACTCTTGTACCACAACACTCACGCAGGTTGTTATTTTTGTGTTTTAGTAATTTATTGCAACACTCTTGTACCACAACACTCAGGCAAGTTGTTATTTTTGTGTGTGAGTAATTTACTGCAACACTCTTGTACCACAACACTCAGGCAAGTTGTTATTTTTGTGTGTGAGTAATTTACTGCAACACTCTTGTACCACAACACTCATGTAGGTTGTTTATTTTATTGTGTGAGTAATTTACTGCGACACTCTTGTACCACAACACTTATGCAGGTTTTTGTTTGTTTTGTTATTAGTGTTGTTTTTAGAACACTGTTTACGCAGTCACTTATGAAAACTAGTGCTACTCTTGTTACTATAGTTACAAGAATACCGATGGTTGGAATTGTTAACTCATGTTGTTAATGTTGTAGCAACTTTAGTTGGTTAGAGACACGATCATCCAACTTGTCGTTCAAATTGTTCTTATTGATGTTAATATTATTAGTGGAACACAAGTGAACACAGATACTGCTGTTAACATTCTTACTAGAACATTGTTCTAAGAAGTCAATTAATTATTCACACTGGTTGTGTTATTACTACTCTTGTTGTTAGAGCCTTGACAATCCCTGCACATAGTTGTTGCTACTGTTGTTGTTGCTATTGTTGCTAGTGTTGTTGTTGCTATTTTTGTTGTTAGAGGCTCGGATATCTCAGTTTCTCGTTCACATTGCTGTTGATCCTATAGTTGTTAGAACTGTAGATATCTTGGTTCACGCGCAGTGCTGTTGATAACGTTCTTGTTGCTACTGTTGTTGCTAAACTACTGATGTTAGAGACCGGATATCAATCACATTGTTGTTCCTGTTGTTGTTATCAGAATCCCGGATTTCTAGGGTTGTATATTCACTTTGTTGTTGCTACTCTTGTTGTTAGAGCTCTGGATATATGGGTTGCTTGTCCACATTGTTGTTGTAACTGTTGTTTTTGCTTTTATTGACGTCAGAACCCCGGGTATCTGGGTTGTTTACTCACATTGTTGTTGCTTCTGTTGTTGTTAAAATCCCTGATGTTTGGATTGTTCATTTACATACTGCTGTTGTCGCTACTGTTGTTGGTAGATCCTTAGATATCTTGCTTGTTCGTTCACATTGTTGTTGTTTCTGCTGTTGTTACTGTTGATGTTAAAGCCATGTGTTGTTCTTTTACATTGTTTAACTTGTGTCAGTAAATCTTCTTCACTTCCTAAAATAGACATTGTGTCTAGATCTTTTTCACATCCTAAAATACGTCGACTTGGGTCAGTAGATCTTCTTAACATCCTAAAATACACATTGTATCTAGATCTTCTTCTCATCCTAAATTACGTCGACGCATGTCAATAGATCTTATTCATATCCTTAGATATGCCGACTTTTGTCAGTAGATCTTCTTCACATTCAAAATACGTCGACCTGTGTCAGTAGATCTTCTTCACATTCTAAAATACGTCGACCTGTGTCAGTAGATCTTCTTCACATTCTAAAATACGTCGACCTGTGTCAGTAGATCTTCTTCACATTCTAAAATACGTCGACCTGTGTCAGTAGATCTTCTTCACATTCTAAAATACGCCGACTTGTGTCAGTAGATCTTCTTCACATTCTAAAATACGTCGACTTGTGTCAGTAGATCTTCTTCACATTCTAAAATACGCCGACTTGTGTCAGTAGATCTTCTTCACATTCTAAAATACGTCGACTTGTGTCAGTAGATCTTCTTCACATTCTATAATACGTCGACTTGTGTCAGTAGATGTTCTTCACATTCTAAAATACGTCGACTTGGGTCAGTAGATCTTCTTCACATTCTAAAATACGTCGACCTGTGTCAGTAGATCCTCTTCACATTCTAAAATACGTCGACTTGTGTTTAGATTTTCTTCACATCCTTAAATATGTCGAGTTATTTCAATAGATATTCTTTCTTCACATCCTAAAATACGTCGACTTATATCAATAGATATTCTTTCTCCACATCCTAAAATACGTCGACTTATATCAATAGATATTCTTTCTTTACATCCTAAAATACGTCGACTTATATCAATAGATATTCTTTCTCCACATCCTAAAATACGTCGACTTATATCAATAGATATTCTTTCTTTACATCCTAAAATACGTCGACTTATATCAACAGATCTTCTTTCTTCACATCCTAAAATACGTCGACTTGCGCCAGTAGATCTTCTTGACATCGTACTTCAACCTTTCTCATGTGAATGACGCATTGCCTGCTAGAGTTGGATGTTTTGACGCATTGCCTGCTAGATTTGGATGTTTTACTGCCACTAACAACTGATCGGGCTCGTCAAAGAGAGTTAATGCACGCATAAGAATCTTGCAGTGGGTTAAAAACTGCGGGATCAGAACGAATACTGGGATTTCACATTTAGAGCAATCACCGTAATCGTCTGTCAGCGACGTCACTTGAAACCTCTGGCCAGGTTTGTTTGTGTAGATAAAGCTTTTACCTGCAAACAAGCAATAAATCTTTTTACCACGTGAATCAGGAATGATTTTTTTATGAGTGTCAATGAGTGAGATTGGATATATTTTTGTCTTTGATCCAAATTATGGTTAAGTACTGCCTTGTGATGCAACAGTGCCCCCCTCCCTCCACATTCCCCCTACCGTTTTCCAGTTGTGCAGAGCACACTAATTGTTTCCATGATCCAAATAATGGTTAAGTACTGATCGTCGTGTCTCGTTTATTCAAAATTGTTATTACGTGAGAACGTCTAGATTCTATGCAATAAAGTTTATAGTTTCCAATTAGTGTGCTCTGCACCACTGCAAAACGGTAGGGAAAATGTGGGGGAAAAGGGGGGGGGGGGGTGGGGGAGGGGGGAAGCAACTGTTGCATCACAAGGCAGGTAGGGTTAAAACACATTGAAAGCACGCGAACAACTAGCAGCCAACAGATAAACGTTGCCTAAAAGGAATGACGCTAGCAGAGGAACCAGAGGATCTGATTAGCAACAAATCAACATGGTGTGGAAGGAATGACGAAAGTAGAGTGACCAGAGAATCTGATTAGCAACAAATCAAAATGGTCTAGAAGGAATGACGAAAGTAGAGTGACCAGAGAATCTGATTAGCAACAAATCAAAATGGTCTAGAAGGAATGACGAAAGTAGAGTGACCAGAGAATCTGATTAGCAACAAATCAACATGGTCTACAAGGAATTACGAATGTAGAGTGACCAGAGGATCTGATTAGCAACAAATCAACATGGTCTAGAAGGAATGACAAAAGTAGAGTAACTAGAGGATCTGGTTAGTTAGTCTTTCCTCTTGTGTCGAGTGCGGCACATAGGGCAGAGGTCGTGACTCTCCATGCACGGCGGTCCGTTGCAATCCGTTGTAGGTCTTGGATGTTTGAGTGGCCCATGAGCGAGCCTTCCCTGATGATAGTTCTAAGTAGGGTTTCCCTTGGTCTTCCACGAGATCTTTTCCCCTGTGGTGTCCAAATGAGGGCTTGGTAAGGAAGTCTTGATTTGAGGATCTGGTAGGCAACAGATTAACATGGTCTAGAAGGAATGACAAACGTAAGTGACTAGAGGATCTGATTAGCAACAAATCAACATGGTCTAGAAGGAATGACGAAAGTAGAGTGACCAGAGGATCTGATTAGCAACAAATCAAAATGGTCTAGAAGGAATGACGAAAGTAGAGTAACTAGAGTATCTGGTAGGCAACAGATCACCATGGTCTAGAAGGAATGACGAAAGTAGAGTAACCAGAGGATCTGATTAGCAACAAATCAAAATGCACTAGAAGGAATGACGAAAGTAGAGTGACGAGGGGATCTGATGAACAACAAATCAACATGGTCTAGAAAGAATGACGAAAGTAGAGTAACCAGAGGATCTGATTAGCAACAAATCAAAAATGGTCTAGAAGGAATGACGAAAGTAGAGTGACGAGAGGATCTGATTAGCAACAAATCAACATGGTCTAGAAAGAATGACGAAAGTAGAGTGACCGGGGGATCTGAGTAGCAACAAATCAAGAATGGTCTAGAAGGAATGACGAAAGTAGAGTGACGAGAGGATCTGATGAACAACAAATCAACATGGTCTAGAAGGAATGAGGAAGGTAGAGTGACCAGACGATTTGATAGGCAAAAGATCAACATGGTCTAGAAGGAATGAGGAAGGTAGAGTGACTAGAGGATCTGATTAGCAACAAATCAACATGGTCTAGAAGGAAAGACAAACGTAAGTGACTAGAGGATCTGATTAGCAACAAATCAACATGGTCTAGAAGGAATGAGGAAGGTAGAGCTACCAGAGGATATGATGAACAACAAATCAACATGGTCTAGAAGGAATGAGGAAGGTAGAGTGACCAGAGGATCTGATGAGCAACAAATCAACATGGTCTAGAAGGTATGACGAAAGTAGAGTGACCAGACGATTTGATAGACAAAAGATCAACCTGGTCTAGAAGGAATGACGAAAGTAGAGTGGCCAGAGGATCTGATGAGCAACAAATCAACATGGTCTAGAAGGAATGACGAAATTAGAGTGGCCAGAGGATCTGTTAGGCAACATATCAACTTGGTATAGAAGGAATGACGAAAGTAGAGTGACCAGAGGATCTGATGAGCAACAAATTAACATGTTCTAGAAGGAAAGACGAAAGTAGAGTGACCAGACATCTGGTAGGCGACAGATCAACTTTGTATAGAAGGAATAATACAAATGGAGTGACTAGAGAATCTGGTAGCCAAGATATCAACATGATCAAGAAGGAATGTCGCAAATAGAATGACCGAGGATCTGCCAGGCACTCGGTGATCAGATTAGAGGCAAAACTAACATATGATCACACTACCACTAACACTGTTTACTGGAAATCTACACCGACTGCTTGATATAGGGATAGAGCATTATGGTAATGTTTAGTTGTGTGCTGTGATAATTGTATTTTGAGCCTGTTTCAGTTGCACACCAAGCAGCGGATTATTTGCAAAAGGTTATTAAATTAGAGAATAATTGCTGAAGAGCTGATACGATAAATGGCTTAAAGATTCCGACATCTAAAGCTACATACTCAGTAGAAAGCAACAGACGAATTGGACACAGAAGATACCTCAGCAATATGTACAATGAAGTCAAATCTTGAAACTCAGAACTCTAACTTTATGGACAGTCAAGACAGAATACTGAATGTATACTGCAGACATGATCCCTATATGCAGTAAGGAGATCACAGATCTGGCCAAGTCTGCATTCTGGTGAAAACCTAGTTGTATAAATCAACTGAGAACATTATTAGAATTGCAGCCCCCACGCAGGTCTGTGGCCTTCTCATCTGAAAACTACTGCAATGAGAACAGAAAGACATTGAATCATTTTGTAAGCTCGGTAAATGGATATACATCAAGACAATACGCTAAAATGTTTATTTAGCAAGCAAACAACGGTTATGCTTTACTGCAGAAAGTCTCTTAAATTCGTCTTAATCTTTAATGTTTGGGTAGTCCTCTTGTTTGGTTGGCTGTGCCTGTCACCCGCCTCCACTTCTCTAATGTTGTGTGCCTCTCTTATAGTGTTTACTGTGTGTCTTTGTGTCCTTGAATTCAGTTGTTTTCCATGGCTTTTGTCGTCTCTGTTACTTGCTGGATTCACGTTGCTCCCTGCCCCTTGTTATCGTTCCCTTGGTTAAACAACAGTCATGTCCACCTTATTCCTTATTGCAATATTTCTTCAATGTGCGTCGTTTGTTGAGTTTTCAGCTCACGTGGGTGGTCTTCAGTTGGGGTACCTTTATTATGCGTAGTCTCAGTTATCTTCTTCTTTACGTCTTTTTTGTGTGTTGAAAGTTCTGCTTCTGCTGCAATGATTTTAATGGATTTAACTGGTAGTCTTGAGTATTTGATTTCTTTGCTGATTCTGAAGTCATTATTATATTTTCTTCTGCGTCCAGTGAAGATGATCGTATATTAATTAACAAATTTTATCTTTTGCTCAAGGGATGATGATAAATCCTTGCGCCCTTTACAATTTCGGTTGTTTATTACGGTCTAGACGAGTAGTGAGAGGTAAAGAATCCTGCGATATTTTTAGGCTTTTTATTTGCTCTGTAGGCTATATTAATAATCCTCCACATGGAAAATAAAGGCAAAAAGAGTGTTAGTCGCTTGGTGTCCTGGTTGGCTTGAATGTCAGTCAGTCATCTTGCTCCAGCTTTAATCTCTATAACACACGCTTTAGATCGAGCCCAACACGTCGCGCTTTTGAAACGCGTTCACAACCCCTAAGTATAAAAAATAGTCATGAAAACCTACTTTCCCTCACCAACACCCCCTCCCTCCCCCCACCCCCACTCCCTTCTGAGAGGGTCTGACAGAGGGGTGGAGTTTTTCCTGTATGTTCCATGTGAGAGTTATTAATATAGGCTAAAAAAAATATAAACCAATTGCTGGATTCTTTACCTCTTCTACAACTTGGATGATCTCAAGACATGCCACCCCTAACTGCATCTGATAAACCCATTGACCTATCGTTCTCTATCTAAATCATGAAGAGTCTTAGTAAACTTTCTCATTGACCGCTGTTTCTCTTTATTTCCCCTTTGCCACTAACTCATCTGCTTCATTTGTCAAGGCATCTGTCTAAGTTCTAAAGTTACTTTGAAATTTTCCAGTTGCCACAGTCAATTTTCTCCAAAGCATTTCAACATGCAGGATCTCTACCAATAGCTTTTATTTGTATTTGCTGTTCATTCATCTGTATATGCTTTGGTTTCTCTGTGTAGTTTTAAGTTTAATGTTTTCTTTCTGTTTATCCCCGAGCTGAATTTCTCAAAGCCAAGATTCTTCTCTGCTTCACAGACGCTTTCATGTTCTCTGTGTTAGCCTTATGTATGTGTTAAAGAAAGGTTTGGATGTAGGTGTTTGTGCGTGTGTTTTTTTCTTCTTCCTTTCTTTCATCATTTTTGTTTTTTATGAGGGTGTATGTTTGTATGTGTGTGTGTGTATGTGTGTGTGTGTGTGTGTGTGTGTGTGTGTACACTTATGTATGTATATGTATGGGTGTGCTTGTGTCTGTGTATGTATGGGCAAATAATAGAGTGTGTATGTGTGTGTACGTGTATATTCTGAGTGTGTGAGTGTGTATACATGATGTGTGCATGCGTTATTTCATTATGTAAATTTTTATTTAAACAAAATATGTATTGCTGATAACATGCAGTTGGTGTCTGAAAGAGGAGTGCTTGAAAGGTCCGAGTGTAAGACGGGCCTGTGTGCCCAATTTGTAACCTTTTGAAAGCAAAGTTTGTTCGTTCCTTTGTCATCATCATCATCCTGATCATCGTGATCTTGAGCGGTCGTATTTTGCTATTCCATATGATCACCCAAAATTACGGATCAGGTAAGTGTGTTGTGTTATTGTCAAGTCTATATGGTCAAGCAACGAGGTGTATTGGTCCCCTCCCCCACCTACAGATACCACGCCTGCAAAGAAAGCTTGAATAAAACTGCTAACGTTCTATGTGTATCATTCTTCTTCTCAAAGTCTATGCTGTGTGACGTTGGTGGTCATGTCCATCCACACCTTCTGTCTCGTGTACTTTTATTTAACTCTGACACAGATGATCCTCCATGCCATGATGTCAAACTGCCCAGCATTTGTTTTTTCGGTCTTCCTCTGCCTCTCTTCCCCCTCCAACTTTCCTACTGTCACGGTGGACTCTCGTTTTTTTTTTCTCATTACTCCAGTTTTGTTTTTTTCATCACATAACCAAAGAATGTTGATTGTCTCGTTCTGATGTGGGCGATAAGTTCTCTTCGTGAGTCAGTTTCTTTTAAGCATCTTCATTACTCTTTTTATCTGTTCAGGGTATTTTCATCAACTTCTATACAACCACATCTCCTAAGCTTCAAAATACGTTTTCACTTATTGGCCAAATGTGTACCCTGTGTCTGCATGAATATAAGCAAATGTTTAGGGTAATAGTGCCAGTCCTATGCTTGTTGACAAAACTTTGTGTGCGTTCTGTGTGTTTCTCATGCTTGGCTGTGCCGATCTTTACTCCTAATTCTCGAATTCGTAGCAGTGATGTGGACATGTTGCTTCCAAAATCCGTAGAACGTCCTATCTCTTTAAGGGCATTGACAATATTTGCGTGATCCATGGGCCAGCCATTTTCAATTAATGCGGCTACTGCCAATCTGTCAGCTCTTTCCTTACCAACAACACCTGTGTCCTTTAGGACAAATATGAAGGTAACTAAACAAACAGGGGAGTTTTGCAGAATCATGCTCAAAGAAATGACCCAGCACACACACGCGGGAATAGTTGTGTGATTCTAGCCACATGAAAGCTTGTGTCACCGCCATCACCTCCATCGTCATGCTGCTGGTAGTCATGGAGAAGGCACTCTGTTCTGCCCTAAGAGCGAGCTGTAAATGCCCATATACTCTTATGTCCTTGCATAACGGACCTGTCTGTGAAGATCAGCACATCCGTCTCATCTGGCTTGACTTGTCACTGATAAGCGCGCATATTTCAGCGTTGACAGCAGCGAGATTTTTCTCCTGACAACTCCTATCGAGCGTCACGACACAGGAGAATGTGAGATTGAGAGCCATGGACGCTTGTATCCATTCTTTACCTGGATGGCTTATCTGTAAGGCTGCAGACCTTCATGATGGCATCCTCTGCCCTACCCAGCCATGATTTGCCCCTTTTAAGTCTGTTCCCATTTTCTCCTGAAGAGTATATGATGCAAATATTGCTTCAGATCTGAGCGTATCTTAGGGTATGCAAGAGCCCTCCAGATCTTGATCCTGTAGTTCATTTCAGGGATGTCAAGAAGGTACCTGATTGCTACACAAGAGTTGTCTCCAGTGCACCCCAGAATAATATGCATTCTTCATTGTGCACCTTCTTAAGTCTTTCAGTCTGAGTATGGCTGACAGTGAGAATGGCTAGAGCATATTGGATAGGAGAAAGTACAAGTCCCTGGAACAGAAGCAGAAGCAGTACTGCTCAGTGTTAGCTTCGGTCAGGACCCTCAGTGCTGACACGCTTTTGCGTGCTTTTGTATTGACATGGTCAACATGTTCTTTGAAGGACAGGCTGCGATCAAATCTTACTCTGAGTTATGTAGTCAGATTTGTTCTCATCAAAATTTCCTCGCTGCAGTTAACTCTGCTGTCACTATATGCGTGTTTGAGAAGAACCACGTTACTGAGGCTTTCGAGGGGGTGGCATAAGCATTAGAATCTACACACCAGGATGAGATGCGATCAAGTTCATTCTGCATTGAACTGTTAATTTCTTGACGATCTCTTCCATGTCGATATACTAAGATACCATCAGCAAATGACAAGGTCCTGCCACTCCCGTTCAATTGCTGCTCAGTTATCAGCACTGTGTATACAATGAAAAGAATTGGAAACAATGGAGAACCTTGAGGCAATCCTGGACTGATGGTTATTGGGTTATGAGGACCAACAACCACACCGGAGTATCACCAGTATCTGAAACAGTGCTGCGGCTACCCAGTGGGTGATGAAGGGAGACATGCTTGCAGCTGGAGAAGTTTGTGCATCAAGTATTTCAATGGTACTCTGTTGAATGCATCTTCTAAGTCTAGTGTCGCTGCATACGTCTTTTCTCTCACCTTAATCTTCATAACTTCATAGGCATGAACTGCTGAATTGAGCCTTTACTCTTTGCTTCGTCTGTATCCTCCAAGTGTAGATGTCATGCTTTTCGAAGTAATCAACTAGTCTACTTGCTACACATTTCTCCAGATGCTTGCCCTTAGTGTTCTGTATGGAAATTAGGAGTTCGACAGTGATGTCTTTTATCGCTTCTCCTATTTTTAACTGGCGATAGGCCGTATAATGAAGACAGCAACTGCTCACCAGGATTGGAATTTAATGGACCCCTACTGAACAGCTTGATGATATGGACCTCGTTGATGATATTTCTCTAATGTCCAGTCATGAATCAGATGCAATATAAATTACACATATACTTGATGCAAGATCGCAACAGCGAGGTGAAAATCCATAAGAGAGAGACAAAGATAATGAGAATAAATCAGGCAAATAGTAACGTGGTTTCTTTTAATGGTATCCCACTCCAAGACGTGGAGTCATACAACTATCTGCACATTAAAGTAGATACAGATGGGGAAACTGAGATATTATTATACGAATACAAAGGACAAGAGGAGCTTTCATAGCACTAGGAGTTCGTGGAGGTCAAAAGAATTTAAAATCAATACTAACTCAGCATTTTTAATTGTAATGACAAATCAGTATTGTTGTGCGGAGTGGAAACATTGAGAACAACTAAGGCAATTACTAATAAACTACACACATTCATTAACTGGTGCCTCCGCAGAATGAAGGTAATTAAATGGTGTGATAGAATCGCTAATGTAGAGCTTTGGAAGAGAACTAAACAAACTTTAGTGGACCAAGAGGTGAGGGAAAAAAAAAGCTGGCGTTGGATGGGACACACGTTAGGAAAAATGAGAACAATATAGCTAGAATGCCTTTGCGCTGGAACTCACAGGGCCATAGAAATAGAGGAAGACCAAAAACACACGAAGAAGGAAGATAGAGAGTGAAGTGAAAAAGATGGGAAAGACATGGGACGAGTTGCATGCAATAGCGAAGGCAAGAACGACTTAGCATGAGTTAGTTGAGGACCAATGCTCTACTGGGAGTTAGAAGGCCAAAGAAGAAGAATGAAGTCTATCCTCTAAATTTAAATTTTAAAGATAACTTGAACTTGTTTAATACTAATAATATTAATAAGAATATTAATACAAAATAATAATGACAATAGTCATGAGTCAACTTTACCACAGATTCTGAGAGAAAGACAAACAACGTCTATACTTTGACTCATAACAGCAGACAGGTCAATTACTGGTCAGACGGGATGTGTGTAAAGACGGGCAGGGCTATAAGGGTAACTGAGGCTTAGGGGTGGAAAAAAGGGGGTGGGGGGGGGGGTAACAAGGGGACTTGACAAAGGGTAGAGGAAAACACGGCAGTTAGTAGTTTCACAGAAGTGAACAGATGTGTCGGTTTGGTCTCCCTAAAATGTGGTAATTATTTTTACTTGCCGTGCAATGGATTTACAGCTGTAGACAGTAGTTGTTCATACTTGTGACAAGTGTTTCTTTTGTGTAGCCGGAATTATAAAGTTAGTTGTGGTAGCCAGGATGATGTGTAATTATTGCTCCAGAGACATCCGCTAGCCTCTCATGACTTTTTTTATATTGCTAGGATGATTTGTGATCAGCTATACCAGGGTACTGTTGATATACCAGTGACTACCCAGGATTAGTGTGCTTGAGAGCTATACGAATAAATGGGTGGCTACTCAGTAGTCGATAACTTTGTGTGGAAGCCCATCTGACTCTACAATTATCATGAGTACTTAAATAAACATTCTTAGAGAACTGGAAACCGGTAATCCGTGTTTATATGTTTACGTAAGAGTGGGCATACTAACACAAATAACAACAGTACCTCTGACACACCTATAAAAAGTGTCTGACAACAACAATAATATTAATACTAATACTGATAACATAATAATAATAACAATAAAAATAACAATAATAATAAAAAAATAACTAAGCAAGCAAATCACTATCAAAAAGAAATGACTGACACACAGTTAAAAATACAACCCCCTCATTTCCCCCCCCCCCCCCCCCCTCTCCCACACCTTAAAAAAAAAACACACACCAAAAAAAAAAAAAACACACACACAAACACACAGATACAATCTATGTCGAAGAAAAGAAGAAAGTTATATAATCGTAAATTACAAATTTTAGCCAGACTGGAATTTGATTAAGAATATAAGGAATAGAAAATATACACGATTTTTTTTAAAAACTCAATAAATAAGTCTGTCGTTGCCACCTCCGAGGGCCTGGTATTTTGTGGGAGATCAAGAAAGCTGCAGGTGAATCCCTCACTCTTTTCACTGCCAGTTCCCTGCCGGTTAATCACATCGACAGGTGGAATACTGGTTCGTTTATAAACAGTTGCAGGCCGTCGCTTCAAGGCACTATTTACTGCCTGGGTGGGTTTCGCGCCCAACGTGTTTCAGGGGTAAAACAGACCTCCTTAGATCTTTCGGTTCCAAGCAGCGCCTGGCGTGTGAGTGACTCTATCTCTTGATTTTCCTCATTAGAATAACTAGCTTTCTTATTGTTGTCGACAAAGCCTTGGTTACCAGGTAAAGAAAGTCTTAGAAGTAAAGGCGACCGGCATGATGTTGCCAACATTACACACCGAAAGCGGATTGGTCAGTAAAATATAGGTCTAGTCCTAAGTGCCTGATACTCCTGGAGGCGTGTAAACGGGTCCTTTACATTGACTTGACTTGACTTTCTACCCCACTAGGACATCACACAAGCGATAAACACCCGATGACACAAAGTGCCACCATGTGGATGAGGATCACGGTGGAGAGGTCCCAGAAACCGCGTTCAGACAATTGGCCATATTTTTGGCCTGCCTAAATTGCGGCCTCTGGCTAAAGCCAGAGTGGGGCTTCAAATAACAAAAAATTACGTCCTTAAAATGACGTAAGGAATAATAATAATATCCTTTACATTGTTTACTTTCAACATTTAGTCAGATTGTACTAAAAAAATCTGGCTTTTTAATTGTAATTACCGTCATGCAAACTGCCACTCTGAAAGTAATGCATTTATGTTTTTGTCTTCATCCTGGCAATTTCTTCTGAAAGAGTTAACATACATTTCATAACAGCCGACTGAGTAAGGGTTTGCTGACATCGGATGTGTCGGGTCGTTCGAGGCAAACATCGTAGCCTAGCTGAAAACCATAACGTAATGTGGCAATGGCGAACACTGGACAAATTAGAATAAAAATGACTACATCGTAAAGAAAATGGTTTGTTTGTGCAACCGTCGCCTTACCTCGTGGAATTTTTATTTCGCATCTTCATTAAGCGACACGAAGACTGGCATGTGCGATCATGTTTCTCTGCATCTTGTATCGTCAATAGCAGTTATAGTTTCAGACAGATGGTCACAAATCAACATAGACATGGATGTCCCAGCAATCTTAGGCTACTTGAAGTCTCCTCCTACTATTATTTTCTCCGTAGAAAATGTGTTTCAAAGAAGAAGAAGAAGAAAAAAAAAAAAAAAAAAAAGGAAGTATGGTAGGGGAATGTGTCATGTGGCCACCTATTCCTTTATAGTTCTATTTTCTTCTCCTTTTTCTCGTTTACCTCCAGCCGAAATTTCTGGTTGCTTGTCAAATTCTGGACTTTGCTCTTCATCTAGAACTTCAGTTTTGCTTGCACTTCAGTTTTACAAATCCGATTTATTTGTATGCAGACTGTCGGTTACTCGCCTCTCAAGCAGATGCACTCGCACTTAGAAAGAAGCACCCATAATTAGTTGCCTTCTACGACAATGCTTGTTGGGGAGGGGGGTCGGGGGTAATTGACATTCTTTAGTCCATAAAAACTAGACCCTGGAACCCACAAGGAAAAGTTATCTGTTTAAGTATTTTGTTATACTTTTTATATTATCACACACATATTGCTATAACTATTTTATTTTCCATTCAGCATTCACATTTTTATTATTATTGTTATCATTATCATTATTAGGTGCCTAAACAACGATTGAAAACGTGAGCACTTCTAGACAATTTGTAAACAGCCCCCGTTACCCCCCCCCCCCCCCCCCCCCCCCCCCCTCCAATCCTCTCCCCTCACCGCAGATTTTTGTGTTTGTGTCAGCGCCCCTGCAAATTATATATATATATACACATTCCTATGCTGGCAGAATTCAAAGCTACGACAACAAATAGTCTGTAATCTTCTCTTGTTGTCTCAACAAGTATCTTTTGCTACCACTTTTTCCAGTTGTCGAACGTGTTCTAGTTTTTCTTTTCTGACATTAAGAACAGGATGACAGCCTCTTGCCGATGTTTATGACATATTATCGCCTCGTCTTATTTCAGCTTCGTTCAAAACAGTTTGATTACTTATGTTTGGCTGTTAGGGAGTGTTAATCACAATTTTGTTAAAAGTCGCTTCTGAGACCCACTGGGGAGTCGAAGTGGCGGAGCGGCTAGACGCTCGTCGTAGATCGGAAGGTCGTGGGTTCGCTCCCTGGCAGAGCCGGATTTAAAAAAAAATGACTTTGGCTTCCAGGTTGACCCAGCCTTAAGTGGGTACCGGGTGCATTCCTGGGAAGTAAAGGCGATCGGCGTGATGCTGACCACATACTTCATCTTGTATCGATTTGTTTATAAAATATAGGTCTAGCCCTATATACCTTATACGCCTTAAGGCGTGGAAAAAGGTCCTTTACTGGAAAACGGGCCTTTACTTTTGTGTGTGTGTACTGAGACCCAATACTTTTGGCTTGTTTACTAATGATCCAAGATAACAGCTGCAAGTTAATTCTGGTTTGTTGTAGCCCCCGTAACAGTAAGCATTGCTCGCTCTTTTCAGTACAGAATCGTGAGTGAACATTCTTGTTCCTGAGCAACTCTAGCGCGTTCAAATTGTTCTTCTCCATCCAGCTTCTAGGGCCTGATTGTGGGGACAACAAGTATAGACGCACTGCCTCCAAAACAAGCATGTCGTAAGAGTCGACCAACTGGGAATCTGCCCGAGCGGCAAGGAACAACCAACTGCACACAAATAAGCTAGTAAAACTGATGTACACGCAGAACTCAGAAGGTCCGAATGGACGAACAACCTGGACTTACAGCTGGTAAACAAAGGAGACGGTACCGTTCTTATAGCTTTGAGACCAGAGTGAGATCTCCTGATCTCAGGTTATCAGACTTTTCGGATGGCAGCCCATAAGGGGCAGATAGCACGCACGCACACTCGCATGGACGCACAGACGTCACGCACGGACCCACACTCGCACGGGCGCACACACGCACACACGCACGCAAGCAGTGGCTTTTCAAATTGTAGTACGATCGTTTGAGATTTGGCCTCAGAATCCTAATGTGGAGACAGCACGCATTATAATTTAAAATAATTATATTTATAAATTAGGAGCACTTTCGAAATTTACACTTTATCTGTTTTTGACTTAATATATCGAAATGTTTTTATGCAGACCACCTGTTAACTTGGCAGTAGGAAACATTTGTATCCCCCAAGAAGAAATCCTCTCAAGCGGCATTGCCTTTAAAAAAAAAAACAAATTTAAGTTGAGCGTGGTGCCCATTCTCATTTATAGCTGTACAGATTTTATACCAACTTCCACTTCCTCGTCGTCACTATCCAGCGGTGCCATTTATACGACACATAGTGATCCCAATCGATTCCTTCATCCTATTGTTTTCTGGCAATCCTTTTGATGTCGTGAATAGAATCCAGTCAGAAACCGCAGTCTTCTCTCACAAACGTTCGTGGCTGGTCTTCACTTGGTCG
>CAJHNH020001724.1:404566-482066 GCA_905116865.2 Candidula unifasciata
GTGTTAGTGAAATCTCACTATACTTTGTATGCTGAACAAATCTGAAAACCCAAGTAAATGACGTCATCATAAAATGTGTTTTAAAAAATTTCATTAAATTAATCACAATAGTCACTGCTATGATCTTACGCTGTTTTAGGGACGCTAGAAAGTACCAGTGAAATATTCGTTATAACAGGTCTTGGAAATATTCACCACCGACTTCAAGTCTTGACTGCACACATCTCTTCATATTGTCAAAAAACATTATCCAACTTGTCTGTCATTATTCCTTGAATGGTAATTCTGAGAATCTCTGTTGATAACAATACTCCAGCAGACGACAGTAGTTATACCCAGCATATTGCTTGACGAGTGACTGTGGGGCACATTCTTTGATGACGTCATGACATTTTCCCCTCACATTTATTCTACATACAAAGTGTAGTAATATTTTACAAACACCCTGTATAATTCATAGATAATCTTAAGTCTAGTACTCATTCTGATGGGACTGAATTGACAACTGCTCCGTACTGCAGGGGATAAATTTACACAACTACCGGAGTTGAATTTGTACCAATTTTTGTTTTTCCTGGAGTGTGTCATTAATTGACAATAGAAACTGTCGGAGACTAAACCAATGCTGATTTTTGTGTGTTTTTGTTGTTGTTGTCCGTTTTCATTATTCTCAGCGTTCACCTGCTGTAAAAACTCATTTGGTTTAATTTCTCGTTGTTTGTCTACTTCTAAACTTTGGTCTGATTTCAGAGTTTGACTTTTGTGTGCACATCCGTTTCACAGATCTGGCTTACTTGAATGCAGGCGTTTGGTTCCTTGCCTCTCAGACAGATGCACTCGGATTTGGAAGGACAACCCCTTAAACAGTCGCTGTTTTTACTACATGCTTTTGAGAAAAGAGGCAGTTGGGGTATTCTTACTATAGACGCGGACCTGTCTGCTCGCTTGTCACTTCCTTCCATCCACTGTCTCCACTCCGGGTTGCTACCTAAAAGTTTGACACCTGAAGAATTCCAATTCTTACTGTGACGGCTTTGTAAATAATTGACTCGGCTCTCAGGGTGTTTGGAAGGGGGGGGGGGGGGGGGGTTGGGAGGGGGGCCTTCTTAAAATTAAGGTATGATTTAGTAGGCGTGGGTTTTTAATCCTACTTTTGACAATTATTTTGGGAGTTTTCGTGGCAAAGTGGTCAAGCTGTTTGCCTCGCGATCTGAGGATCGTGGGCTGGTTCCACTGTTACACCCTTCAGTCCACGAGTGGAATATTTTACTAAGATATGTAACATAAGGGATAAAACTCGGTGCACAATGAAGTCGACCCTCTCGACTTTAACCTTTAACTTTTAATCTTCTTCAAATGGATTTCACGAAATACCATAGATAGTAGGTGTAGTCAGTATGATGCCAGGTGCAGCTGGCATCATACTGACTACAGTTCGTCCAGTCGGTTAGAAATAAAAAAAATGTAAGTTAAGGATTCTTTTCCACGCCGTCAGGCGTATTGGGCATATAGGGCTAAACCTATATTTTATAGACCTGTCGGCTCTTGGCGGGTGATGTGTTCAAATCATACCAGCCGCCTCCACTTCCCAGTTCTGCACCTGGTACCCGCTCAAGGCTGTGTAGACCTGGGAGTCAACTTCATTTTTTAAGGAACCCACGACCTTTTGATGCGCAGGCGAGTGATTAGCGCTACACCACGGTGACTCCCAGTCAGTTATAAATATCGGAGATGAACTCCCGGGATATTTGTACCTTACCGAGCATTCGGGATGATCCTATTAAGTGTAACGTAGGAATGTAGAGCCAACGTGGCGTAGCGTCTATGCCAGGACTATTTAACTAAGTTTACTTCGGAGCTAACATGTTGAAAACGAGTCGCGGATGGAAGGAAATCACCTGTACAAGCTCGGAAAGTACGGTGATCTGGTGGCTGGTCTGAGGAGAGATGAGGCGTACACATAACAAATCTTCGCCGTCGGGGTAAACGGAAGAGGACCTATCTTCACTTCCACATACAAAAAACTAAAGTACCTAGGCTTGCGGGGAAAAGATCGTTAACAAGCGCTAAAACAATTGGGCGAAGCTGTGGAAAGAGCTTCAAGCTGGCTGTGGACACAACAGAACGTCGTGGAGGATGGACCTCGGTACACTGGTACGAGTCCCTAGTGGAGAAAAGCTTTATATCCCCAAAACTCCCCTGACCCCACTCTCTGCGGTCTTTTAACTCGACAATCACAGCATTGATTCCATTCACAGGGGAGGTAAAACTTATTTTGCAATGTCAACAAGCACACATCCGACTTGAATTTCAGGTTGCTTCCCTTCGATCAAACTTATTATCTAGCAGTGGCAGGCGTCGTGCCCTCAGACAACTGTAAATAATTCACAGAAATCATAAAGCTGAAATACCGTTTGTACTCAATACATTGCCGCAGATTTATAATTATTTGTTAATATCAACCGAATTAACGTTTAACTCTGCACACACACATATACATACATACACACACACACACATATATATGTATATATTTAAAGTAAAAAAGTAAAGCTTACTTTTCCATCCCTTGAGGCGCATAGGGCATATAAGGCTAGATCTATATTCCATAGACCAATCCGTACAAGATGAATGATGTGGTCAGCATCACGCCGACCGCCTTAACTTTTCGGGACTGCACCCTGTACCTGCTCAAGGCTGGGTTGACCTGGGAGCTGAGGTAATTCTAACCGCTCCGCCAAGGCGTCTCCCATACACACACACACACACAGACACGCACACACATACACACACACACACACACATACACACACTATATTTTGCTTTTTAAATGCATAAAATATTTGCCTCACAAGTTCAACAACTGAAACTTCTTCTTTTTCTTTCGTTCGCTTGAAATAAATTATTTATATCTACAATGCTGTCTCTAGTATCAATTTCACTGTCTTTTGTAATTCACTTAGCTGCCCGTAAAGTTTGGCTTTAACCGGTGTTTTCGCTTGGCCAAAAGTTTTGGCTATAAATGTTGTATTTGAGACAGTCTTGGAGGACGTGATCTGTTTTCTCATGTGCCAGTTTTAAATTTTGTGTACATGTGTCCACGAAGTCGATTGTGCCTTGTTCAAAGGCGTAAAATAACGGCGTGTTCTGGTCTGTCCAGAGCCTGTACTCATTTTCTAGGGTTTTTACCTCAAGGATCTTAGGCTCTGTTTAAGGAAAAAAATGATAATAATAATTATTTGTATTATGTACTGTAAGGGTGGGGTAGGCGGGGGGCGTTGGGTAATAAAGAGAACGTGTGTGCAAGGGGTAACAATCACGGTATTCGCCCCATCTCACTCGGGCGCGAGATTTCGTGGCCTTCCCTTAGGCTGTCCTATGTTCTAGGGGTGTTATAAGATGCCTCCCGTCACCGTCTATTTACACGGTGGCGAAAACTGGCTCGAATCCGTTCGACGCGGACGACACATGGTTTCCAAGACGAAACTGTGCAATTTTTTTGTCGTAGCTGTCTTTTCTGTGAACGACTGTCTTTTATCGAATGTGTTGTTGTCCTGAGTAGCTCAGGCGCCACAGGTGCCTGTGTAGGAGGAAGAAATACTGAAGGAATAAGCGCCGAAGGCGCGACTGCTCGTGATTATCGAATCATTTATGTTTTTTCCCCTCCACATTTCTACGCTTGTTCACAGTACGTTAGGACGGGGAGAGAGGGTGGGGGGGGGGGGGGGGGGTGCTTAAACCGCTCGAAGCAAGTAACACCTGACACTTCTAAAACATAAAGCAGCATATGGGAACTAATACAAAATCACGCAGGCGAGCAAGATCGGGTGAGATTCGTGAGTTGTACCGTACAGTGTTGGGGAAAAGGAGGGGGGGGGAGGTGGGGGTGAACTACTTAGTCCCCCTTTTCATATTGGAGGGGAGATGTGGGCCTAAAACTTGTTCGGGAAAGGAAGGGGGGGGGGAACTGGTGGGGCTAAAGGCACACATGGACAACATCCATACACCCCCACATCGTTTCAGCCGTAATGGCTATATAATCATTACCTTGGAATTTTGTTTTTCAAAAAAAGGGGTGGGGGAGGGGGGGGGGGCGTAAAATTCCGGAACAGGAAGTCGCGGGCAAACTACAAGATCTCTTCGCTGTTATTAATTAATCTACCTGAAATGATTGCACTCTATAAAATTTTACTAAAATATACCGTTACAGTAGTGCGTTCGTTAAACATCTATATTTTGTTGATAACGACTGACATCTTCTTCGTATTCGTATGTTCTTAATTTCCCAGTGGAGCATAGGCTGTCAGCCCACTCACACCTAGTCGTCCTACGTTATAATGTCAAATGCAGTTCACTCTCTGTCCTCCCTTTTTTTAACTTCACCCTTTAGTTCCCTTCTGTGTATGTATGTATGTTTGTTTTGGTTTTTGGCCTGCCTTTATTTATATGTCCCTATAGGTTCCTCTGTAAAGACGTTCTACTTATATTGATCTCATGTGTTCTCAGCGTGTGTCTTATCCAAAGCCAGCGTCTCTTCTTTACCTCTTGACTCAGTGGAATTTGCTGGCTTCCCTCACACAGGACTAAGTTAGTGATTCTACCAAATCATGTATACCATGCTCTTTATTCTTGCACCAGTTAATGAATGTTTGTGATGTATTAGTAGTCGTTTTAATCGTTATAATGTGCATTGGCGTTTACTAATTCATTCGTAATATCATGTCTTCCTTCCATAACATGCCCGGTTGTAATATGTGTCCTCCGTGGGTTTAACTGCCTTCTAAAAGCACGCCGTGAAAACGATAAATTAGGGCTTTAAACAAATCAGATGTGTTGGGTCGAAACTAGGGCTGTACCGAAAAGTGATTTTTCACTATTCGGCCGAATACGAATAGTAGGACCAACTATTCGGCCGAATACGAATAGTGTATTATTATCATCAGATGCCTTTCCCACTGACGTGGGCGATTATGCCTCGCCACAATCTGCATTCTCCTGCAGCATGTATTAGTTCGTGTGCCGACACACCTCCATGCCATGCAACAAGACTGTCAAGAATCTTCTCTCGTTGTCTTCATGTATCCCATCTTTCACAGATTTTTCTAGTGGTCACCACATGTTTCATTTTCCCTCTTCTCATAACATGTCCGAAAAATGATGAACGTCTCCTTCTGATGTCTGTGACTAGTTGTCTTCGAGCTCCCGCTTCTTTCAAAACCTCTTGGCTGCTTATTTTGGTTGTTTAAGGTATTTTAAGTATTGTTCTGTAAAACTACATCTCTAAAGCCGTAAGAGATTGTTTGTCCTGCCTACCGATGGTCCAGGACTCACAACCATATGTTAAAACTGGATGTATGTAGCAAGCAAGAATTCTTTTTCTAACCGTCATAAAATGTAGTTATTGCCTGTCGCCTGTCCTCTTTTCGACAGTTTCGCGGAAAGACAATTAAAATTTTAACTTTTAAGTATCTTCATGCCTTCTTTAATAATGTCACAATTTATAGCCGACTTTTCTTGATTTTTACCTTCATTTGAGAACCTCTACTGTAATGCCTCGGTCAAGTCAGCAGATAAAGACCTTTCTAGCTGCTGAACAATGCAACCCCTGCTACGACAGACTTGGGCAACAGCAACTACTGTGTTAATTAGTTATTTCAGTCCATCGCAGTGTATGCAGAAACGAGTGTAAGGTAACCACTATTCGTATTCGGCCCAACCGCAACCGAAAAATTATTCGGTCCACTATTCGACCCCGAAGGGAATACGAAGCGAATATTCGGTACAGCCCTAGTTGAAACCACCATAAATGTTTCAATCACCCTTTTAACGAAGAAAAAGAAGAAGAAGAAGAAAAAGAAGAAGAAGAAGAAGAAGAAGAAGAAGAAGAAGAAGAAGAAGAAAAAGAAGAAGAAGAAGAAGAAGAAGAAGAAACGGCAGCAGCAACCACGGCAACAGAAGAAGAAGCAGAAGCAGCAGAAGTAGAAGAAATAGACTACTATAACAGTTGTCCACTCTGACATATCCGACTGTGACAGTGGTCCCCTCTGACATTCTCAATTGTGGCAGTTGTCCACTCTAAAATACTGGAATATAACAGTTGTCCACTCTAACATGTCCGACTATGATAGCGTCAACTTTTACATACCGGACTTTAACAGTCGTCCACCCCACTCTAACATAAACGACTATGACAGTCATCCACTCTAACGTAACGACTTTAAAAGTAATCTACTCGAACATATCCAACTCTGACAGCCATCCAATTGGGCGTCCCAATTATGACAGTCACCCCTCTAGCATACCCAGATATGACAGTCATCCACTCTAACATACCTGACTATGGCCATTTGCAACTTTATCATACCCGACTATAAAAGTCGTACACTCTAATATACCAGACTACAACCGTCGTCCACTCTTACATGCCATCCACTCTAACATACCCTACTGCATAATAGAGGATGTTTAGTGGTTCAGTAGATAGTGCTGTTATCATAAAGTTTTCCTACGACTACCGCCACAGCCGAGAGTATCCCAAACACGGCGTGGATTGGGGCTAAACTAGATGGCTGGGACTCACCTGCAGCAGCTTCAGCATCTCCTGCAGCATCTCCTGCAGCTTTGCTCGTGAGTCCTAGCCATCTAGTTTTGTCCGAGTCCACGCCGCGTGAGCGGCGTTTGGGATACCCTCGGCGGTGGCGATAATTAGGTCGCCGGAAGTGCGCAATTGACACGTAACTGAGGCCCTGTTTTTGGCCGCCATCTTTTGTGCCCGTTATTCGGAGGATAGTCCGAGTCTCATACCAAGGGAAATGCCATTATTTTGACAGGAGAGACAACCAGCGGAGAAGCGACGAAAAGTCATGGCAAGATGTCAGGATAAACGAGTGGCCAGGTGTTCTCGCGATTCACAGTCGACACTTGAGCAGACATTCACTTGCTTGCAGATTCACTCGACCTTTACTCGTCAAGCGCCGTCAGACACACTGTCCCAGGATCGAAAACAATCAATCGTCTCGATCATTCCGAGTTTTAAAAAAAAAATCTTGTTTCCCTCTCGAGTTCTGGAACGTGCCGCAAATGCCTTATGTTTTCTATGCTCTAGGATTGTATTATTCAGACTATCAATCATCCACTCGTGGGATGCAATTTTATTTTTAAGCCCCACCCTGGTTTTTTCCGGGGGCCCTGAAAATAGCCGAGGCATAAATATGGCATGGCCATAATGATTAGTGATTAGAAAAGATTATCATCACAGCACTCCGGACAGATCCATAGATGCTCCGATCTTCTCCTTAAAAGCTCCACAAGATGTGGCAAAACGGCTGAAAGGGGTTTCTGTGACCTCTCCACTGGTGATCCTCATCCGCCTGGTGGCACTTTGTGTCACCAGGTTTTTATCGCTTTTGTGATGTCCTGATGGGGCACAACTACCTACCTACCTACCATTATTTTTGTTTAGAATTTAACCTTGTTTCTAAACGAGGACATTATTTAACATTGAGAGAATGACTCATTACAATGACCTCATGATGTAACAACCTGCAATAACCGTAGATAACTACTCATACCAGCATCCGGGAATGTAAAACAACTTTGAGGATTGTCAAAGTCGGGAAGGTCGATTTCATCGCACCCGATATAGCTCGATATCTCCCTCCAAAACAGAAAACCACCTTTTGAGAGCGTCGCACAAATTAGAAACTCTATAGCTTTAGCCTAGCTCCCCCAGGAACCCCAGTAAAATTTGTACTCGTCAATTAAACGTCACGTCCATGAAAAAAACACACGGCATTCAGAGCTCGAGTCAAATGGTATAACCGTTCACCATGAAAAGAACACACAACATTCAGAGCTCGAGTCAAATGGTATGACCGTTCACCATGAAAAGAACACACAACATTCAGAGCTCGAGTCAAATGGTATAACCGTTCACCATGAGAAGAACACACAACATTCAGAGCTCGAGTCAAATGGTATGACCGTTCACCATGAAAAGAACACACAACATTCAGAGCTCGAGTCAAATGGTATAACCGTTCACCATGAAAAGAACCCACGACATTCAGAGCTCGAGTCAAATGGTATAACCGTTCACCATGAAAAGAACACACAACATTCAGAGCTCGAGTCAAATGGTATAACCGTTCACCATGAAAAGTCCTTTAGGGATGGTAAAAAAGTAAAGGTAAACTCTGTCTGCAGATGCTGCTGCTGCTGCAGCGGTGTGAAGTGCTACTGTTACGAATTTTATTGCCGTGCTGTAATGAGAGAGATAGACAATTCCACTCCTAGTCACTTTGATTTCTTTCGAAAACTGCTGCGTCATCATCGAAATTAACATCATTATCAGTGTCATCATCATAGTCCTGCAATACTGTGTGAGCGATGGTTTACCAATTACTGTTGACGGCACGACCAGTTCCCTCCACCTATGGTCTATAAACTAGAGGTCTAGCCTTATATGCCCAACACGCATGAACGCTTGGAAAAGGGGTCCTTTACTTCACTGACTTTACAGTTTTCTTTGAGATACTACATAGAAAACTCACAACATCCAGTTTGAATTCTATGTTGCTGGATAGAAAAAAAAGTGCAGCCATTTTTCGAGGTAGAACCTCAACAGCTGACCATACAAGAACACCACCCATTATACCACCACACCTAATTTAGAGACAGTAGGTAAACGACCCTTTCCCGCGCCTTTAACCGTATTGGGCATATAGGGCTAGACCTATATTTTATAGACAAATCCGCACTCGATGGGTTTACAGCACACCGGTTGCCTTAACTTCCCATGACTTTACCAGGTACCCGTTTAAGACTGAAAGGTAGTAAAATAGATCTAAAAAAAAAAATAACGAACCAAACACACAAAACATTAGACTAAACTCTTGCTTTCAATGAGTAAGTATGTAATCTGTAAATGCTGGTAGGAAGACTTTAATCCCTCGGTTACAATATCCCGTTGACTTAAGTCTGAAGCCAAGCATCCCGCACTTGAAACATTCCAGTTAACTTGGAAAATCGTTAATTTGAGCCAGCAGGCAAAAGACCTGCCTGTAGCGCACGTTAGATACGCGCCACTCTGGCTACAGGTTTTTTGTTGCCGATTCTCATTTGATAATTTAACGTGTGAACTGTAAATGTTTACCTAAGCGGAGTATGAACACATATCATCAAGTAGTATGTGGTGATTTGCATGTGATTCTGTGGTGGGATTGTATTTTCTATCGCAGGAACACTGTGTGGCGATTATCTGGTGTGAGTAGAATAGTTCTTGATGTGGTAATTATCTGGTTTAAGTAATTATTGAGGACTATCCCTGGTTTTTTTTTCTTGAGTTGCTAAAAAAATAGGTTAGTTGCGTATCCTTTACAGGACGTCGCAGAACCAATCCCAACAGCCCCCGGCTGTTGTGTGGTATTTTTAGGTAAATTCTCGTCCAGTAGTTTGCCATTGCTTTCAGGACGGTCAGCTTTCTTGATACCACTGTCGAAACCAACACAAGGCGCATGGTCCGCAGCTGGGATCGAACCCGGCATCCCGGCATTACGAAGCGTTCGCATCGACTTAGCCACAGAGCCGACCTTGAGTTGCTACACTTGCATAAAACGACTAATCTCGTCCCTTCTATGTCCAGTAGTTTGCCATTGCCTCTGGACGGTCGGCTTTCTTGACACCACTGTCGAAACCAACACAAGGCGCATGGCCCGCAGCTGGGATCGAACCCGGCATCCCGGCATTACGAAGCATCGACGTTGCCACAGAGCCGACCTTAGGTTGCTACATATGCCTAAAACGACTGATCTCGCCCCTTCTGTGTTGAGCTGAGTTGAGTCCATAACTGACATCCATATGCGCTCCGTCCCCGTCTTCAGCAGCCAGCGCAAAGTTCCAAAACTAATGGTACCGGTCGAATTCTGGTTATATGTCCGTCTTGCCTTTCCTCTGAGTGTAGTGAGCCGGTCAGACCTTCTGGTGATCAAGAGAGACTGAAAAGTACTTTATACGAAGCGAACAAAAGGGACGTAACAGAGATCTCTTTCTGTCCTGACGCCGCGAAGCATTCCAAGAGAAGGGAAAACAAGAAGAAGAGAAGACAGTAATCTGAGCGGTATATCTGTCGTACTAGTTGACTTTGTCAAAGAGCACTTGTCCCTACACATGTGTTTGTTACAAAAGTGGATGTGTAAAAAGTGTTTGTTACAATAGTAAATGTGTAACATATGCTTGTTACAAAAGTGGATGTGTAACATGTGTTTGTTACAACAGTCAACATGTAACATGTGTTTGTTACAAAAGTCACTGTGTAACATATGCGTTACAACAGTAAATGTGTAACATGTGTTTGCTACAAAAGTCAATGTGTAACGTGTTTGCTACAACAGTAGATGTGTAACATGTGTTTGTTACAATAGTGAATGTGTATCATGTGTTTGTTACAATAGTGAAAGTGTAACATGTGTGTGTTACAATAGTGAATGTGTAAAACGTGTTTGTTACAACAGTCAATGTGTAACATGTGTTTGTTACAATAGTGAATGTGTAAAATGCGTTTGTTACAATAGTGAATGTGTAACATGCGTTTGTTACAATAGTGAATGTGTAACATGTGTTTGTTACAATAGTCAATGTGTAACATGTGTTTGTTACAATAGTCAATGTGTAACAGGTGGTTGCTACAACAGTCAATGTGTAACATGTGTTTGCCACAATAGTCAGTGTGAATGTGTAACATGCGTTTGTTACAATAAATAGTGAATGTGTAACATGAGTTTGTTACAATAGTCAATGTGTAACATGTGTTTGTTACAATAGTCAATGTGTAACATGTGTTTGTTACAATAGTCAATGTGTAACATGTGTTTGCTACAACAGTCAATGTGTAACATGTGTTTGCTACAATAGTCAATGTGTAACATGTGTTTGTTACAATAGTGAATGTGTAACACGTGTTTGTTAAAACAGACAATGTGTAACATGCATTTATTACAATAGGGAATGTGTAACACTCTGAGCTATTATTTTTTTTTTCATCTGTAAGTCGCGTGTATCTGTAAATCATGATTCTTTTAATACCTAATTGTTACAATTAGCGGCACTGAATTTTAATAGCCAGACAATACAACAGGTAACTCACCAAGTAACACATCAGTCCTGAAGATGGTTGGTCATGGCACTGGTCAGAGTAGGGAATGTTGTGTTCAATATTATGGGAACAGGAATTCCATCAGACAGAATGGAGAACGTTGAAATAATAATCGACATCACAGTACTCAGGACACTCCCATAAGCGCTCGGTCCCCATCTTCACCAGCATGCGAAGAGTTCCAGTTCTGATGGCACCAGTAACCATTGGATATACATGCGTTAAAACATTGACTGTGATATGAAACCGATTCGTCTAATACTAGAAATTACACAAACATCTGCTTCCAGGGATGGGGTGGGGTGGACAAACACGGAGTGAGTGGAAGAGAAGGGACCCAAGAAGAGATCCACTATCCCCCAACAAGCATGTCGTCAAATACGGCTGACTAAAGATTGGTTAAAATCTGAAATGTTAGACTGACAGCTGCAGATAACGCAGAACACACCCAGTCTGGGTTCCGGGGCTCCATTTCCGAGAGCAAAGAATAGACTCACTGCCCCCCTCCCCCTCCTCCCCTCAACCAAGCATGAAGTAAGATGCAACTAAACTACGGGTATTTCCTTTAGAGTCAGAGTGCAACTGCCTTAGAGACAAGAATCAACAGTTTGCATTATAATTAGCCAGATCTATAAAACGGATGTGCACTCACAACTGAAATTCTGCATCAAGACCAACGCCCAGGAGCGGACGAAGAACCAGATCTTTCCGCCGGATGTAACAGCCATTGAGCACCCAAAAAAAAAAAAAAACCCCCATGAAACAACGTGCAAGACTTTTAAGGGCAAACTTAGGATAAGAAATAAACAAAGAGGGGAACCATTTAAGGCCGTTAAATATTATGAATTAATCAAGTAACAGAAAGTTTTGTGAACGGCATGAGTGCCGTTCACAAAACTTTCTGTTACTTGATTAATTCATTAGGATAAGAAGAATTTGAAATGGTAGCAGTGGGTTTGCAAGCGTCAGTCGAGAATATAACCAGGATTTCTTATAGTTTAGAAATCATCAACCCCAAGCCACTGCATGACTGTAGTGTCACCATCAACATCCAGTGCCCAGTCAACGAATCTTGACCCCCCCCTAACAACGGTCTTCGTGGTCAAGTGGTCAAGCTCCTCGCGCTCTGTAGGTCATGGGTTCATTTCACGGCTGTGTCATACAGTTCACTAGTGCAATTTTTATGGAGATCTCTTCGGATCATCGCCGGACCTACGGAATCCGTGCTCTGTACGATGCTGTCGGCAGGCGGGTAGCCATTCTGCTGTTGGAGTCCGAACTATCTGTGATACAACCCGGTGCAATGAAATCGATCCTCTCGACTTTAAACATTAACTTTAACCTGATCCCTCCTAAAACTTCACGGGTCAGGACAATAATCTTGTGAAGCAACTACTACAGCTATATTTACACCACTTGAAACAAAAAGTAAATGACCCTTTTCTGCGCCTGTCAACGTTTTGAGACTATAGGGCTAGACATATATTTTGTAGACCAATCGATACTCAGTTGGTGATATGGTCACCCTGTTCCTGGTACCCACTCAAGGCATCACTGACAAAGCTACCTCATTATATAAATTTTGTTTGCGTCACCGTCGGCTTGTTATTGTCTTCTGCGCGGTTGTTGTCATCGACTTTCACAGAGAGATTAAACACAACTGCTGAGAACAAAATCCCTCTTGACAGTTGGAGTCATTAGAGAAGCAAAGACAGTACAAGAGCGAGCAACGACGCGGAACTAAGTATCTAGAATCAATGCAGCTTACCAACCCCGATTACTGTGACGGAGCTATGACTCCCAACAACGACAGAGGAGGAAAATTACGAGAATATAATTGGATGCGATACCAAAGGAACCCTTTTCCTTGTTCATTCAGCTTCGATTTCTATTCTTGGGCTAATTTTGTGTATTTACTTAAACAGAACCCGACATTATTTGTAAGATAAGTGGATACGACAATTATCCTGGTCTCTTATATCATCTTTTATGGGTAGTTCTAGTATAATTGCAAGCAAATCCATTTATACAAGGACATGCAAAATATATGACCACGAACAGAGAATGAGTGGTGTCTCCGTGGCGAAGTGGTCTAGCTGTTTGCCTTGCGCCCTGAAGATCGTGGGTTCGTTTCAAGGCTGCACCGTTGGGTTCACGAGTGCAGTTTTTACGAAGACCCCCGGCTATCTTCGTTGGATGAGCTACAAAATTCGTGCTTTGTGCAACGCTGTCCGCAGGCTGCGAACTGTTCTGAAGAGACAGGCTGAGCCATATGGGATAGAACCCAGTGTACTGAAGTTAATCTTCTTGATTTTAATGACTTTAAAATATAACCAGTGAGAAACAACAGCAATAACAACAATAGTTCGTCCTTACCCACATCAGACTACAGACTACACTTGACTGATGTAGCTATTACAGGTACTCTAACTATAACTTCTTTAAAGGTTGAACAGGGTATATGGAATCTGCCTTGTTAAATTGCTATCCAGATTGAGATTTTATTTTAAATCTCTGGATGATATGGTTAAACCTTAGATAGCATCTTGGAGGGGACAAACCGATCGATGGTACCACAAGAGAAAACGGGAAGCTTATCAGAATGTATAGGATCTTTGGGGGTCCTCCGGAACGTAAAAGGTATACTCGGTATAGTACACAAATAAATCACCGGGGGAACGACTGTGTCCATTGAAATAGTATAATAAACAAATTGAAATGGTAACGCTTTCCCTCAAATAAAGGCAGTAGAGAAAAACTGACACGTCTGGAGACGTGCAACATAGAAACCAAAAGCTACTTTCACCTCTAGGAGAATCAGCATATATCCTGCACACGAATGGCTTGTACTTGTTTTGAGGTAGGAGTTTGTTCTCACCTCTTCCTCTTCTTCTTCGCTTTCACCGGCGGACTCCGGCGGAAAGTTTTAGTTGTTCATTCCCTCCTGCACTTTATTTTTGTTCTAGAGCTTGAGTTTTGCGTGCACATCCGTTTTCCACACCTAGCTTATTTGTATGCAGATGGTTGGTTCCTCGCCTCTCAGACAGTTAAGCTCCAACTTTAAAGGAATAACCTTATTCAACATTAAATAAATCCCCGTACCTTACTGGTTCATTTCTTAGTATGCTTTTCCTATCCAGTTTTTACACTAACCCTCTCTAATCAGTTTGTTTTATAATCTAATGATTACATTTATTACGGTTAATATTTGACCTCAGATTACTGGTTTCAAAATACCAGGCATAATCATAGATGCCTGTCCCCCGCAACAAATGGCAAAAGGCAAGCATGTGAAACTAATTGTAACATGCTAGTGGAGTAGGTTGTTAATAGGCTGTTAGCCTCTTAATAATTTAGGCTTGGCTGCACTTGGCAGACTCAAACGGGCAGGTTTGCAGATTGGAACTTTCCGGAAGTGGCCAGTGGGCCGTAAAGTTGATATAACACCCAGCGCAAGAAAATAACTTTTTCTTTGGTCTGCGGCAGTAATACTATAAATGTGTAGTCCTACCTATCGTTTGTAGAACCGTACAGGGTTCTCAGCGCAAAGTAGTTTCAGGGGAACTGAGTCAAGAGATTGACTGGCTCACTGGTCTCGAGTTTTGGCGGTACGTTCAGTAGATTGGACTAGATCTAGATTCCCACATGTATGCTCGTGCAACAATTCTGATAACAGGTTGCCTTGAAGTAAAGGCGAACTCTTATCTTTGTTAGCTACAGTGATTAGCACATTCACTATTCTAACATGGTGTTGATTGTTAATGTACTGTTATCTGCGAAGCAGGCTAGTATTGTTTTCAGGAAAATAAATAAATGTTTAATGTGATAATTATGTTCCCATTGTTTGATTCAGAATAGGACTTGTAATTCGTGCACATTGCCTTGCTAGGTGCTGCCTGTGTGGTTTTGTGTTGTCATTATTGTAGTCTCACTGTTCACATATTCTTCGCCTGGGCCATGAGTAAAATTTAATGGTCCCTGCACCAGAAAAACCATTTTCTTTCCTTCTCTTTCCTTTACTTATCCTGTTGTTTTTTCCAGTTCAGCGAGGAATTACGAGTTGTCCTAACCACATTTATATTCTGGTCTCCCTCTTTTTTTCACCCAGGTGAAATGTTTGCAATGTTTGGGTATATGTGTAGTTAGATGTTACGAAACAATTCTGTTGTTCACTAAGAAGTGGTTTGTGTCTAGGTCTGGACCTAAGGTTGAGGTCAGTTTTTGTTTCGTTGTGTTAAACTATGGGTTTCCCCGACTGGCCATTTGAGTCATATTTGTGTCGTCATGAGGGCCACGCAGAACAACTGATTGAAGTTATTTCATAAAATTTTTTGCTAAATATTTCCCTAGAGTGGACCGAACGTGCACGTGCGAAGCGTCTTATGCAGGTTGACAGGCCTAGATTAGGCTGTAAATGCTGCCTGTTCCATTAGCACACTGGTTATACACCTAGCACGCTTTTCCTCTCATACGTCTTTTAATCCCCAGTCCATACTTAAGTCAAGTTTCATACAACCTCGTAATCTATGATCGCATCGTCTATCAGCGTTCTTTTATGCATGTAAGTTAAGGTTCCCTTTCCACGCTTTTAGGCGTATAGGGCATATAGGGCTAGACCTATATTTTTGGAGCCCGATCGGCACAAGTTGGGTGATGTAGTCAGCATCACGCCGGCCGCCTTTACGTCTTGGGACTGCACCCGGTCCCCATTCATGGCTATTTTGACCTGGTGTCAAGCTCATTTTTTTTAAATCTGGCGCTGCCAGGGAGCGAACCCACGACCTTTCGATGGGCACCCTCTTTAGATTCACTATTTTCTAAGTTTAAAATAACTATTTCGAACAGAGTGAGTGAAACCAAAACATTCTGGCAACAAAAGAGTTAAACCGCCAATTTCCAGAATCTGGACCTCACCATGGTAAAATGTTTCTGCATACACTAGGGAAGCCTGCTGAAGTTAGTGAAGACCGAGATTGGGGAAATCTAATAACTATGAAGATTGTCCTGAGTAGCTTCAATAAAAATGATAATTCTCTTTTTGAGTGTGTTAGGTCGTTGGCTTTTTACAAGCAAACATCCAGGCTGCAGTACTGTTAAAGGGAGGGGGAGTGGGTGGGGGAGTTCAATGCCTAGGTAGGTAAGGCATTTGCCTGGTGCTGTCAAAAATGTGTGTCCTCATCACGTAATATTTTCAAATACAGGAGTGTAGTGGCTTCACCTGCTCTGTGGCTAAGTCGATGCGAACGCTTTGTAATGCCTGGGTCCCGGGTTCGATCCTAGCTGCTGGCCATGTGCCTTGCGTTGGTTTCGACAGTGGTATCAGGGGGCTGACCGTTCAGGAGTAATGGCAAACTACTAGACGTAAATTTGCCTAGGGAAGCCACACAACAGCCAGGGGCTGCTGGTTCTGCAACGTCCTGTAAAGGATACGCAACGAACCTAAGTAGCCTCACTGCAACCAATCTCTCTGTAGAAGCGATACAAAATTTTATTATTAATCAATACATTCTTCCTGGTTTTTTGTGTGTGCATTTAGCAGATCTCTTAATTTTTTTTTTTAATTTTACAAGCACTAGTACAGACGTGGGTTATGAAGATGGTAGCAGATATATGCAGGGGCATACGAATAATGACTGTTCGCCAACACGCGATCGATTTATGATGAGAGCGGTGTGAAAAAACAGCTGTTATGTAGCGTGTTTAGGTCATACCGGAGCTTCTGAGAATGGAGGTCTTGCAGGAGAACAGCTGAAACATATTGGTAGTTTTAAAATGAGGGTAACTTTTCACCTTTACATACCAGAGATGCCTCGGATATATGATGTTAGATCCACTTTTTTAAAGACCAGTACGCACTCCTTGGGTGATGCAGCGAGCTTTACACTGGCCGCCTACATTTTCCATGACATTTCCTAGTACCAATTTTATGGTGGGTCGATCTAGAAGCTTCCTAAAAATCAACGTAGATGCAGATTCGAAGAAGAGAGCTTCAGGCCAGCAGACAAGCTAGATAGACACTGCGTCACCGCGGGTTGTCACCACTGTTACCGCTGCTCCTTTAGTTAGTTCATCGACAGATTTTCCTCATTGCACATGGGCCGGATTATTCTTATTGCACATCGGACGGATTATTCTCATTGCACATCAGACAGATTATCTTCATTGAACATAAGACAGATTATCTTCATTGAACATAAGACAGATTATCCTCATTGCACATCAGACAGATTATCCCCATCACACATCAGACAGATTATCCTCATTGCACATCAGACAGATTATCTTCATTGCCCATCAGACAGATTATCCTCATTGCACATCAGACAGATTATCCTCATTGCACAAGAGACAGATTATCCTCATTGCACAAGAGACAGATTATCCTCATTGCATATCAGACAGATTATCCTCATTGCACATCAGACAGATTATCCTCATTGCACAAGAGACAGATTATCCTCATTGCACATCAGACAGATTATCCTCATTGCACATCAGACAGATTATCCTCATTGCACATCAGACAAGCTGATAACCGCTCAGACCCCATCTTCAGTGTATTCCTCGGCGTGTGGCTAGTGATTACCACCAGTTCTGTAATGGTTTACTACTCTGCTGCTCCCTATGAAGGTCTGGTTGAGGTTTCCACGTACGGGTTCCGGGGCTATATTTTGGTAGAAAAAATAGACCCCAACCCCCTCACACCACCCTTTTCCCCACATTTCCACCTTTTCAACAAGCATGTCCTAAAAGTCGACTAATGATGGATTGTGCCTCCAAACGAAGTGCATCTGCTTGAGAGGCGAGAAACCAACCGCATGCCTACAAATAAGTTAGATCTGTAAAACGGATGTGCGCCAAAGACTAGTTAAATTCTGGTGCACGATTAAAGTTCAGAAGTGGACGAACATCAAGAACTCTCCGCCAGTTTGCAGCAGATGAACGCAAAGAAGAAGAAGAAGAAGAAGAAGAAGAAGAAGAAGAAGAAGAAGAAGAAGAAGAAGAAGAAGAAGAAGAAGAAGAAGAAGAAGAAGAAGAAGAAGAACAAGAAGAAGAAGAAGAAGAAGAACAAGAAGAACAAGAAGAACAAGAAAAACAAGAAGAACAAGAACAAGAAAAGGATGAGTTGATATATATATATATTGAAGATATACTTCCCACAAAGAGGGTGGCTACAGTGTGCCCACTGCTGTCTTTGGGATCATTACATTGTAAGGTCCCAGCCTCCGCTACAGTGCGGCGCTTATACCATTCCAGCAATTACAGGTACTGTTGTATTTTTTCTATATTTTTTTAAACAAATCGAACGCAACGCTTGAGGATCGTAAAATTGTTTAACGTAGACACTAAACTCTAGGGCCACATAGCCATACGAGCTAGACACTATATATATATATATATATATATATATATATATATATATATATATATATATATATATATATATATATATATATATATATATAGAGAGAGAGAGAGAGAGAATAGTTGGCTCTGCAGCGTTATGTAAAGGATATACAACTAACTTTTAATAACACTTATGCATACAGATGTATTCCTTAATATCTGTGCGAGGCGAACTATATAATTGTGTCATTTTGTCGATGATGAAGGAAACGATGTAGACACCGGAAGTGGAAGTGAATTCGAGGAGGATGTTGAGAATATCTTGGGCAGAGATGATGGCAGCTGTAGGTGTAAGTAGGGCACTCTCGGGGAAGTCACGGCTTCGGTTTCATTCCTCCCGCTTCTGGATGGAACACACTGGGTATGAATCAAACCAGCATGTACATATATACATTTATACATATATATTTACTTATGTATGTGGTCGGCTCTGTGGCTAAGTCGATGCGAACGCTTTGTAATGCCGGGTTTCCGAGTTCGATCCCAACTGCGGGCCATGCGCCTTGCGTTGGTTTCGACAATGGTATCAAAAAAGCTGACCCAGGGCAATGGCAAACTACTGGGCGTAAATTTGCCTAGAAAAACCACACAACAGCTAGGAGCTGTTGGGGTTGGTTCTTCAACTTCCTGTTAAGGATACGCAACAGATATTATATAAATATATAAAAATATACACACACAATCTCATATATATATATATATATATATATATATATATATATATATATATATATATATATATATATATATATATATTATATATATATATATATATATATATATATATAAAATCAATGTTTGTGTGTTTGTTTGCTCCCTATAGACTCGGAAACTACTGAACCGATTTAGCTGAAATTTTCAGGATATGTTTGTTTTGATACCGGATTTTGAACCATCGTGGTTTGAAATTCAACCTGTCGCTGTTAGAGATAGGTGACCACATATTAGGCTATAGGGCATATAGGGCTAGACCTATATTTTTGGAGCCCGATCGGCCCAAGTTGGGTGATGTAGTCAGCATCACGCCGGCCGCCTTTACGTCTTGGGACTGCACCCGGTCCCCATTTATGGCTATTTTGACCTGGTGTCAAGCTCATTTTTTTTAAATCTGGCGCTGCCAGGGAGCGAACCCACGACCTTTCGATGGGCACCCTCTTTAGATTCACTATTTTCTAAGTTTAAAATAACTATTTCGAACAGAGTGAGTGAAACCAAAACATTCTGGCAACAAAAGAGTTAAACCGCCATTTTCCAGAATCTGGACCTCACCATGGTAAAATGTTTCTGCATACACTAGGGAAGCCTGCTGAAGTTAGTGAAGACCGAGATTGGGGAAATCAAATAACTATGAAGATTGTCCTGAGTAGCTTCAATAAAAATGATAATTCTCTTTTTGAGTGTGTTAGGTCGTTGGCTTTTTACAAGCAAACATCCAGGCTGCAGTACTGTTAAAGGGAGGGGGAGTGGATGGGGGAGTTCAATGCCTAGGTAGTTAAGGCATTTGCCTGGTGCTGTCAAGAATGTGTGTCCTCGTCACGTAATATTTTCAAATACATGAGTGTAGTGGCTTCACCTGCTCTGTGGCTAAGTCGATGCGAACGCTTTGTAATGCCAGGGTACCGGGTTCGATCCTAGCTGCTGGCCATGTGCCTTGCGTTGGTTTCGACAGTGGTATCAGGGGGCTGACCGTTCAGGAGTAATGGCAAACTACTAGACGTAAATTTGCCTAGGGAAGCCACACAACAGCCAGGGGCTGCTGGTTCTGCAACGTCCTGTACAGGATACCCAACGAACCTTAGTAGCCTCACTGCAACCAATCTCTCTGTAGAAGCGATACAAAATTTTATTATTAATCAATACATTCTTTCTGGTTTTTTTTGTGTGTGCATATAGCAGATCTCTTAATTTTTTTTAAATTTTTACAAGCACTAGTACAGACGTGGGTTATGAAGATGGTAGCAGATATAAGCAGGGGCATACGAATAATGACTGTTCGCCGACACGCGATCGGTTTATGATGATAGCGGTGTGAAAAAACAGCTGTTCTGTAGCGTGTTTAGGTCATACCAGAGCTTCTGAGAATGGAGGTCTTGCAGGAGAACAGCTGAAATATATTGGAAGTTTTAAAATGAGGGTACCTTTTCACCTTTACATACCAGAGATGCCTCTGATATATGATGTTAGATCCACGTTTTTATAGACCAGTAGGCACTCCTTGGGTGATGCAGCGAGCTTTACACTGGCCGCCTACATTTTCCATGACATTTCCTAGTACCCATTCTATGGTGGGTCGATCTAGAAGCTTCCTAAAAATCAACGAAGATGCAGATTCGAAGAAGAGAGCTTCAGGCCAGCAGACAAGCTAGATAGACACTGCGTCACCGCGGGTTGTCACCACTGTTACCGCTGCTCCTTTAGTTAGTTCATCGACAGATTTTCCTCATTGCACATGGGCCGGATTATTATCATTGCACATCATACAGATTATCATCATTGAACATAAGACAGTTTATCCCCATCACACATCGGACGGATTATCCTCATTGCACATCTGACTGATTATCCTCATTGCCCATCAGACAGATTATCCTCATTGCCCATCAGACAGATTATCCTCATTGCCCATCAGACAGATTATCCTCATTGCCCATCAGACAGATTATCCTCATTGCACATCAGACAGATTATCCTCATTGCACAAGAGACAGATTTTCCTCATTGCACAAGAGACAGATTTTCCTCATTGCACAAGAGACAGATTATCCTCATTGCCCATCAGACAGATTATCCTCATTGCCCATCAGACAGATTATCCTCATTGCCCATCAGACAGATTATCCTCATTGCCCATCAGACAGATTATCCTCATTGCACAAGAGACAGATTTTCCTCATTGCACAAGAGACAGATTTTCCTCATTGCACAAGAGACAGATTATAATCATTGCCCATCAGACAGATTATCCTCATTGCCCATCAGACAGATTATCCTCATTGCCCATCAGACAGATTATCCTCATTGCCCATCAGACAGATTATCCTCATTGCCCATCAGACAGATTATCCTCATTTCCCATCAGACAGATTATCCTCATTGCCCATCAGACAGATTATCCTCATTGCCCATCAGACAGATTATCCTCATTGCCCATCAGACAGATTATCCTCATTGCCCATCAGACAGATTATCCTCATTGCACATCAGACAGATTATCTTCATCGCCCATCAGACAGATTATCTTCATTGCACATCAGACAGATTATCTTCATTGCACATCAGACAGATTATCTTCATTGCACATCAGACAGATTATCATCATTGCACATCAGACAGATTATCCTCATTGCACATCAGACAGATTTTCCTCATTCCACATCAGACAGATTATCCTCATTGCACATCAGACAGATTATCCTCATTGCACATCAGACAGATTATCCTCATTGCACATCAGACAGATTATCCTCATTGCACAAGAGACAGATTTTCCTCATTGCATATGAGACAGATTATCCTCATTGCATAAGAGACAGATTTTCCTCATTGCATATGAGACAGATTATCCTCATTGCACATCAGACAGATTATCCTCATTGCACATCAGACAGATTATTCTCATTGCACAAGAGACAGATTTTCCTCATTGCATATGAGACAGATTATCCTCATTGCACATCAGACAGATTATCCTCATTGCACATCAGACAGATTATCCTCATTGCACAAGAGACAGATTTTCCTCATTGCACAAGAGACAGATTATCCTCATTGCACAAGAGACAGATTTTCCTTATTGCATATGAGACAGATTATCCTCATTGCACATCAGACAAGCTGATAACCGCTCAGACCCCATCTTCAGTGTATTCCTCGGCGTGTGGCGAGTGATTACCACCAGTTCTGTAATGGTTTACTACTCTGCTGCTCCCTATGAAGGTCTGGATGAGTTGTCCACGTACGGGTTCCGGGGCTATATTTTGGTAGAAAAAATAGACCCCCCCCCCCCTCACACCACCCTTTTCCCCACATTTCCACCTTTTCAACAAGCATGTCCTAAAAGTCGACTAATGATGGATTCTGCCTCCAAACGAAGTGCATCTGCTTGAGAGGCGAGAAACCAACCGCATGCCTACAAATAAGTTAGATCTGTAAAACGGATGTGCGCCCAAGACTAGTTAAATTCTGGAGCACGATTAAAGTTCAGAAGTGGACGAACATCAAGAACTGTCCGCCAGTTTGCAGCAGATGAACGCAAAGAAGAAGAAGAAGAAGAAGAAGAAGAAGAAGAAGAAGAAGAAGAAGAAGAAGAAGAAGAAGAAGAAGAAGAAGAAGAAGAAGAAGAAGAAGAAGAAGAAGAAGAAGAAAAAGAAGAAGAAGAAGAAGAAGAACAACAACAAGAACAAGAAAAAGAAGAAGAAGAAAAAAAAAAAGAAAGAAGAAGAAGACGACGAAGAAGGAGAAGAAGAAGAAGACGAAGAAGAAGAAGAAGAAGAAGAAGAAGAAGAAGAAGAAGAAGAAGAAGAAGAAGAAGAAGAAGAAGAAGAAGAAGAAGAAGAAGAAGAAGAAGAAGAAGAAGAAGAAGAAGAAGGAGAAGAAAAAGAAGAACAAGAAGAACAAGAAGAACAAGAAGAACAAGAAGAACAAGAACAAGAAGAGGATGAGTTGATATATATATATTGAAGATATATTTCCCACAAAGAGGGTGGCTACAGTGTGCCCACTGCTGTCTTTGGGATCATTACATTGTAAGGTCCCAGCCTCCGCTACAGTGCGGCGCTCATACCATTCCAGCAACTACAGGTACTGTTGTATTTTTTCTATATTTTTTTTAACAAATCGAACGCAACGCTTGAGGATCGTAAAATTGTTTAGCGCAGACACTAAACTCTAGGGCCACATAGCCATACGAGCTAGACACTATATATATATATATATATATATATATATATATATATATATATATATATATATATATATATAGAGAGAGAGAGAGAGAGAGAGAGAGACTGAGGCAAATAGTTGGCTCTGCAACGTTCTGTAAAGGATATACAACTAACTTTTAATAACACTTATGTATACAGATGTATTCCTTAATATCTGTGCAAGGCGAACAATATAATTGTGTCATTTTGTCGATGATGAAGGAAACGATGTAGACACCGGAAGTGGAAGTGAATTCGAGGAGGATGTTGAGAATATCTTGGGCAGAGATGATGGCAGCTGTAGGTGTAAGTAGGGCACTCTCAGGGAAGTCACGGCTTCGGTTTCATTCCTCCCGCTTCTGGATGGAACACACTGGGTATGAATCAAACCAGCATGTATATATATACATTTATACATACATATATAAATATGTATGTAGTCGGCTCTGTGGCTAAGCGAACGCTTTGTAATGCCGGGTTTCCGAGTTCGATCCCAGCTGCGGGCCATGCGCCTTGCGTTGGTTTCGACAATGGTATCAAAAAGCCGACCGTCCAGTAGGCAATGGCAAACTACTGGACGTAAACTTGCCTGGAAAAACCACACAACAGCTAGGAGCTGTGGGGGTTGGTTCTTCAACTTTCTGAAAAGTTTACGCAACAGATATATATATAAATATATAAAAATATACACACACAATTTCATATATATATATATATATATATATATATATATATATATATATATATATATATATATATATATATATATATATATATATATATATATATATATATATATATATATATATATATGTGTGTGTGTGTGTGTGTGTGTGTGTGATTGTATGTGTATATATATACGCACAATCGCGTGTGTGGAGACATAATAGGACACCTTGACTATTATTCACCTCCGGTGGACTGAATTTTTGCTGTTGCGAGAATCGGCGTGGATCAAGGGGCAGTGTCGGGGGTGGGGGGGGGGGGGGTGAGGCGGAAAAAGGTGGGGGGGGGGGGGTGCCTTGAGCCCTTTAATACCCACTACCAGAAAAATTCCTTTGTTGTTGTTGTTGCTTGTTAGTGTATTCACATATTATTTCATCTTATTTAATTTTCTGTAGTTATTCGCGTCTCTTTTATCTTGGGATGTTGAGGTTTGCCAGAGAGATCGCCAGACCTCTTTAGCAGTAGTTTTTTGTGTGGCTTCTCTCCCATTCTCTCAGTCAGGGACTGGTGTATGCTGTCTTTTCAGCGAATCCTGGGTCGTCCTGGTGGCCTGGTTCCCTGGTTCTTGGCCTGCCATGGGGGGCTATTCTCTCCCATTCTGCATACACGTCCAGACCACCGCAACTGTGACCGATCCATTCGAGTTTGTAAGGCCTGGGTTTCAAGGTCATGACGTATTGTCTGACTGCGAACTTTGTCCATTCTTGTCGTTTAGACCAGATTTCTCAGATACCTTGGCTTCTGTGAGCTGTTGTCATAGCCCATCATTCACACCAATGTATCAGGACGCCCGGCTCGCTAGCGTAGTTGGCTAAACCTGATTGCGCGGTGACCGGATGACGAACTCCTTGTGGTCCGGGTTCACGCCCGAGGGTAGGCAGGAAAGCCGCATTTCTCCCAGATGTGCGGTATTTATCATGAAACCAAGGCCGAAGGGTTGCGATATCCATAATACCGAGCCTAAGGGTTAACAACTCATGGCTTCTGGATACTAAAAAAAAAAAAATGTATCAGGACTGGCACATTCTTAGAGAGATATACCCCCCCCCCCCCCCACCTAACCCACCACCCCAGTCTTTTGAAATTCACTGTTCTGTACTCGCGATACTTGATATTTGATTCTAGGAAATTTATTATTCTTCCCTCACCATAAATACTTTTCTTTTCATGATTTCCGCTGAATTCTTTCCAGAATATTTCTTTCATCTGGCCTTCAAACTATTTTTACACTGGGAAGTTTGTCCAGACACTGCTCATTGATTGTCCATAGTTCTGCATCATGCAATAATGAGGTAATATGTAGCATTTGATCACTTTTTTCTTCTTCTCAATTCTACTTGGAAAATTAGCGCTTAGCAGGTGGGAGGCTGTTTCATGTCGTTAAGTGTTAATTTGACCTTTTCTGTTCGTTTCTATCCACGCCTCACACCTGCTGTCATTTATTATTAATTCCCCCAGGTAAGACACTTTATTGACGAGCCAAGCTTTTTTTCCTATCTAATGAACATTTCCAAATTGCATTGATACTATCTTGTTTTTGATAATCAGAGGTTATGTTTCTTTGTAAAAATCAATTGATCAGGTGTCGTCTCCACATTGAAGCTTGCCTGAAATGGATCTCAAACATTCTCTTTCTCTCCTTGGTTGTTCATTCTATTAAACTGGACTGTCCAGTTTATCCTCCATATGTTATCCTCCCACTTGTATCGCTGTCTGCCTCTTGCTCTCTTGCTTCCACGTTCCATTCCAGTATGATTTCTACAAGAGAGTCATGAGCTTCATTTATACATTTTCGTCTTAGCCAGTTTCATTATTTAGTTGCCGGACTTGATTTACTAATTTTTGAAGAATCTTCTGCATTTTAGTGAACAAAACGACATCTTTAATATACCTTATCTCACGTCTTCTTCTTCTGCCTTTCAACCCCCCCCCCCCCTAACTCCCCCAGTGAAGTATAGGTCTTTAAACAACCCACGCCATATAAAGGGATAATTCTCCTTACAATGAAAGAGTGGCCCTGATGCTATTGAAAAAAGTAGAAAGGTCACTAATAGACTGTGAAGCCGTGGGTCCTAGATTAATATAAACATCATTTAGAACAGCGAAACAGAATTTGAACATGTCGGCAATACAGTGTTGTGCACCAACAAATGATAAGGATGAATCAGTTAAGGTGGATTTTTACCTAAAACTTCAAAGTAATATTATTATCCCATGTACTACTTGCATATCTTATGTCTGCTGGACACTGTTTTGTGTAAAGTAAAGAGCCTTTTCAATGCAATAGTTCCGGTATGAATGGACGCTAGGCACGTCCACTGTTTTTAGTCGTGGCAAAGTTTTTGCTTTTTACCAGACGGTGGCCGCTAAATTTTTGCTCCGTTTGTAGACTGAACAGTTTCGCTGCCCAGCTTCTGAGTTGGGTGCATGGCGCAATTGTGAGCTGCGGATTTCATTTGGAAAGTTTTTCGACTGTGGCCAACGTGATGGTGTGAACTGTAAATTCAGAAATGGCGCGTGGCCTGTCGTTGCAATATTGGTGGTACCATTGTGTGATTAAAATTGATCGCGTGTGCAACTGCTGATCTCTTGGGGGCTTCTGCTACCGTCCATGATAAACTGCATTTCTAATGTCGGCCTGTTTGTGTTAGCACTTCTGGTGGCTACCGTATGCTTTTAATGCGTGTGTGTGCTTGTACATGTGCTGAGACAGCAGTCTGTCAATTTTTTCACAAGGGACTGTGATAAAAATTCTGTGTGTTTTTCGTTGGCACAGGAGCGGAGCAACTATGGGGTGACCCTTGTGCTATGAAGCTGAAACTAAGATTACCAAGATTACCAATGCAATAGTTCATAAGGCAGAGGGTGCAAACATCCTTTTTACATACCAGTCGGCACTAGTTGGTTATTGTGATCAACGTCACGCCGGCCGCCTTTACTTTTCAGAAAAAAAAAATGTGCTGCTTATTTTAGGAGCCTGAAATTTTAGGTTTAAATCCCTCGTCCTTGGGGATTTAAACCAGAGACTTTGAAGCTGATAGGTAAGCGTCCACACGCTGCGGCTCGTTGTATGCACTAAGTGTTTTTTTTTGTAAACTGCTTTTTCTTCTTCTTTCATTTGCTTGAAATAGATTATCTATATCTGCAATGTTGTCTCTAGTATTAACTTTACTGTCTTGAATTCACTCAGCGACCCGTAAGTTTAAATTGCACCGACGTATCTCTTATGTCTGCATCAGTTAAGTCCAATCACGTATTGTCTGTTAGTTTACGTTTTCTGTGTAAATATGCAATAGTTACCGTTGCCTAGCGCGCATCTTTATTTCCGTCATCATCTTCATCATTATCATCATTATCATCATTATCATCATCATCTCATCATTATAATCATCGTAATAATCATCGTAATTATCATTAGCATAATCTTCAATAGCGAGCCAGCTTAAACGGAAACCAGGAACTTTCCTAGGTAGTAAAGGTGGCTGTAGGGGGACGGGGGGAGAGGGAGGGGTAGATGTTGATCAGATTACTCATAGAATGTCGATCCGTCTACTAAAATGTGACTATCTTCCCCTACGCCTGATAGGTCTGTTCGAGAAAATGTTCACCTGGCTAGGGGGGGGGGGGGGGGGGGGGGGGGGGGGGGGGTGATCATACATCTCTTTTTCAGTTATATCTGTAGACCTTATTAGATTTAACAGGTTTCGATACTTTCGAATGCTTAGGACGTATTATTAAGTATGTTCACCGTAGCAGGTTTAATTTTTCCATGGCACTTAAAGAGTATATTGTTTCATTTAGGGGCAGCGTTAGCGCAGTCATTAAGAGGCTCGCTTTTAAATCCAGCTGCGACTTGCTGCAGCCACGGTCAGTGTTCGAAACCGGTCGTTTCCCGGGGTTCACCCAGCCTCTAGGAAATGGGTACCAGCGTTGACACTCTGGGATAAATGGAGGAACGTAGCTGTAGCTACGTGCGAACAGGGCCACGGGCGGACAATTCTTATCAGCTGTCCGTCCTGGTGGCAGAGCACTTATGGTTTATAACCATGTGTAATGACGCTGGTTCACATCTCCCGACTTTACCTTTTGCATTGTTTCATTAAACTTTTGGCTACAGTGGTTCGGGTTTTAATACCATTGTCGAAGGAATGATTAACTATGTGAACCCACGGTGACCTAGGAAAGAAAATCAGGGAGGGAAAAGGAGGGGGGTTCAACTGATTTACCTAGGACATCCCGTTTTCAGCACAACATATTAGCAGGATGTACCTTTTTCAGGTCGGCTCTGTGGCTAAGTCAATGCGAACGCTTCGTAATGCCCGCTGTTCCCAGCTGTTCCCAGCTGCGGGCCGCGCGCCTTGCGTTGGTTTCGACAGAGGTGTATCAAGAAAGCCGGCCGTCCAGAAGCAATGGCAAACTGCTGGATGTAAATTTGCCTAGAGAAACCACACAACAGCCAGGGGAAGTTAGGGTTGGTTCTGCAACGTCCTGTAAAGGATACGCAACTAACCGTAACCTTTTTCAGATCCAGATATTATGGTCACCATTTTCCTAGTCTCTATAAAAGCTACAAACGCGTGGTAAGTAGTCCGGTACTGACTGAGTTAACTGTAAAACGGTTCCCGTCTTTGTCTCTATTTGTAGCACAGGAAATGTAGTCGATCAGATCTAAGTGGAGTGATGGAAAGTCAGCCTTTGAAGATGTTTATTTTAATACAGATCCAATTTGTGTGTAGGTGTCTCTAATGAATACCTTACACGTCAGTTGAACATACACAAGTGGAAGTAGTTCTAGAGTTGCTGTATCCACGGGATAAAAACCCCGATGGCTACATCTGTTCCCAGGTGAAGTAAACACCTCTCTGTTTAGAATTAAGACCGACCTTGCCACGTGACAAGCCTCAGCTGCTGTGTGTGTATGAGAATCAGGTCTCTGTAGGCCAGTGTGTGTAACATCTTCATCACATGGAACCTGCAACATACAACGGGAGCAACCGTGATGTAGTGGCTTGAGCAGGGCTATTCAACTAAATTTAGGCAGGAGCCAAAATTTTCAAAATAGAGATAGTCACGGGCCAGAGACCCAAATCCTAGCAGAATAAGATCATTAATGTAATACAACTGACAATGATCCGCGGGCCGACAGTAGAATAACCATGGGCTTGTGGTTCGACTGGGGATCCTTCTTCTTCTGCGTTCATCCGAAGATGTAATTGCGTTGTGTCCGTTTACAGTATGGCTGCGATATTTGCACCTTTCGGCCAACACATCCGACTTCTGCGGGCATTTGTTGACCGGGTTATTAGCCTTCCCGGTTCCGACTGGGGATCCGAATTCCGTGGGTTCAAATCCAAACGGAGCCAGTCTTTTCCCCCTAAAAAAAAACTTTAGCTCCCAGGTCGACCCAGCCTTAAATGGGTACCAGGTAACGTCCTGGAAAGTAAAGGCAGCCTGCGTGATGTTGACCACGTCCCCCACCAAGTGCCAATCGGTCAATAGAATATAGGTCTAGCATTATCTGCCCAGTACACCCGAAGGCGTGGGGAAATGGTGCGAGAATGTGGCTACCTGTGGTAGGGAGAATATGGCTACCTATGGTAGGGAGAATGTGGCTACCTGTGGTAGGGAGAATGTGGCTACCTATGGTAGGGAGAATATGGCTACCTATGGTAGGGAGAATATAGCTACCTATGGTAGGTAGAATGTGGCTACCTATTGTAGCTGTCGAAACCAACGCAAGGCGCATGGCCCGCAGCTGGGATCGAACCTGGCATCCCGGCATTACGAAGCATTCGCATCGACTTAGCCACAGAGCCGACTGTATAGAAGTAGGTCAGGAATAAGACCAAGAAGTCATTAGTTAAGAGATAATATGCAGGTAGACCTACAAATGCCTGGAGTCACCGACTGGAAAACAGAAGGCCGATCACAGAGAAGAATGGAGGCATGTTGTATCTGTAGCAATGAACCTAAAGGGCCACTGTTTTATCAGTTATTTTAATCCGGCGTAGTTGGTCTATTGTTTGATTATGTGAATGCATGTTCCGGTTGTATTATCTATTATTTTTGGCACACAGTTTGTTCACACCATATGATCCATTCTGCGTTTTGCAGACCACATCACCTATCTTGTGCCGTTTGGTCTATAAAAAAATAAAGGTCTAGCCCTATATACCCTAAACGCCTGAAGCCTGAAAGCCGTGGAAAAGGGTCCTTTACTTTTTATATGATCCATTAAGATAGTCCTATAAAGATATTTCCACACTGTAGGATCAATATTGTTTTAGTCTGTCGAAGGTTTGTCTACACTGTATGAACACTGTATCTCAGTCCAGTAGAAGTTTGTATATTATTAAATCTACTATTTGAGTCTGGTGAACGTGGGCAGATTTTCACGTCTTGACATTGTATGCTGTCTTACTGAGCCAGGTAATGAGGTGTTTACACGGTTTCATCTCATCTCATCTTGGCCCTCTTGTACCTTGCGGTGTCAAAGTGAAGAATATATACGGGAAAGTGCCGTTTGTGCCCTTCAGTAATGGGGATTTCCAGAGACTCTGGTATTCCGTTTGTCTTCTTGTTTTAGTAAGAGTCCTTTGCAAGCATCTCACTTCAGTCATTGCAATTTCTTTTTCTTTTTCTGTCATTGTCTAGTTATGATATTGGTAGCACATGAAGTTTATGTGACAGAGTGCTCGGTTGGTTTCTATTGTTTACACTGTACTTTCTATCATTGACCATGTTAATGGTGTGTCTACAGTATGTCATTTCTTACTTGAGTCTGGAAAGAGTTTGTGCACCCTGCCTGGTTTATTACCGCGCTTAGTGAGGCAAATAGTCTAGAAAATTATTCTTCTTTTTTGCGTTCACCAGCTGTAAACTCTGGCGGAAAGTCCCGTTCCATGAACCGAGTGCTGCATGCACATCCGTTTCACAGGTCTGAGTAGTTTGCATGCAGACTGTTGGTTCCTTGTCTCTCAGGCAGATAAACTGCGACGTCGAAGGAAGCTTCCAGGTAGTCGACTCTTACCACATGCTTTTGCGGAGGCAGTGGGTCTGTTCTTGTTTTGCACACAATAGGGCCCTGGAACCCACACAGGTGTCTACAAAATTATTTTAATATATAATTTATACTGCACACATGTCATACCTTTTCGCTAACATTTTATAATCTATATACACTCTTCATCTAAAGCTGTATAATGTATACTCTGTTGCTACTCTATATAATTTATGCTCTGTAACATATACTTTTGTAATCTATACTTATTATTCGACATTTCTATAATATATACTCATTAACCTACGTTTCTAAAATGTGTGCTGTGTTACATACACGTCTATAAACCATATTCAATCCCATCCACTTGTGAATGTTTTACCAAGTTCCTATACTTCTCCAGTCTTTACTTTCTCCTACACTTCTACAATCTCTACTCCATGCCATAATGGTCGAAAGGGGTTTCTGGGACCTCTCCACGGGTGATCCTCACCCCCATGATGGCACTTTGTGTCACCGGGTGTTTATCGCTTGTGGGATGTCCTGGTGGGGTACAACAAGCAAGCAAGCAGTCCTATACATTTCTATTTGATATGGTCTATGGACCAGGCTGCTTCGAGATACCAGCTAAGTGATTTTGTGTATTTATGTGGTGTTTGATTAGTATGTGCTGATGAAGGCTCCAAAGTCGCAACGTTCACGTTTTGTTTGTATTTGTTATATTGTGAAGCTTGCTAATATACTTTTCGTTCGGTTTTATATCTTTTCTTGATATTGCCGGTACAGTTTGATTTATCATGTGGCCATGGCATAGAAATGGAGTGCATGGGGTCTGAACCGTTCTGGATGTTACCACCGATGGGGTGACAAAATATGTCTTTTACAAATGTCTTTATGGGAGTAGCCGTGGCGTTGGCAGACCGTGGGTTCGCGTCCTGACGAAGCTGGACCTTTTTTTTTTTTAAACGACCCTGATTCACAGGTCGACCCAGCCTTGAGTGGGTACTAGGTGCAGTCCTGGGAAGTAAAGACGGCCGGCGTGATGCCTACCACATCACCCACCAAAGGCTAATTGGTCTATAAAAAATATAAGTCCAGCCGTATATACCATCTGCCCTTGCTACGCCACTACAGCTACCGTCTGATAATGAAAGGGGTAACATACTAACCTGACACCCCATGTATATGTGGTTTCCTATCGATTTCAAGAGGTCAGTGTTATCTTAAGTTTGGTTTCTTTGGTGGATTGTCTTGTTAAAAAACATATTTTGTATACTACATATATCAGTCGGTATTATATGGGGTAAAGAATTAAAGTTAAAGCCAAGAGGATCGACTTTATTGCAGTGGGTTTTATCCCATATGGCTCCGTCTCTCTCCGCAGAACGGCTAGTCGTCTGCCGAGAGCGTCGTACTGAGCACGAACCCCGGACTCTGGCAACCATTCCAATGAAACTTTGTACAAATTGCATTCATGAATGAATCCGCGACCTTCAGAACACGAAGCAAACTTGACGTGGTCAAGATCCTCCAGGGATCGTCTTTACTTTCCGGGACATTTCCTGGTAGACCTTGGAGCCTAGGTACCAACAGATGACGCCCAGAAGCAATGGCAGACTACGGAACTGTTTTCATAGCCCTCTGTCCCTGCGAAGCTCCCAGTAACTGCCCAGTAGTCCAGTGAATTACAACGGCCCTGTGTGTGTAGTGTATATCTAGGGAGGCGATAGGTTTACGTGTGTAAGGTAGAATCTGTCAGCCAATGTGCCTGGGCACTGTTGTCAAGACGCAAGCAGAAAACCGCTAGGAAGCTCAAGTGCTAATCTTCTTACAGATTTCATAGGTGTGGGGTAGGGAAGTGGGACTAGCGTCGCCTCAGTCTTGTTTATATGAGAAATAATAATAATAATAATATGGTGAAATATATAAACAAATTCCTAAAGTGAGAACACATGGGGCGCTTAGCCCCCCCCCCACCCCACCCCCATCCAGATGTTTCTGAGAAGTGGACAAGGTCGGATTAATATTTAAGTACACTAAGCACGTGCTTAGAACATTACAAAAGAAAGGGGCCACCATTTTTAATAGCCTTGGAGCAGAGAGTTTTTTTTAATCTCGGTTGATGTATATAAACAAATTCCATCACAACAACAACGCAGCGTTGTAAAGGATTCGCTTATCTGCTTATTTTATGTAACTGTTATTGTAGTATGCACCTGACGAGATACAGCGAAATATGCCAGGTAGTAAATTGTGCAATCTATTGTTTGTGTCTTCTTTGTTCAAATTTACAACGGGGAAAATTGCTTTGATTGTATAACAATAGCGTATACATCAACCCTACTGTAAAGTGCAGAGACCTAAACAATCAACTGGAAAATAGAATTCACTAAATTGAAAGATCATTTACTATCCCATTTTAGGCCGATGCTAGGTGTAAAAAGGAAAGATCCACTGATATCAGGAGAAGAATCGTCACAGAATCAATACTGAACTTTATCGGTAGACATGCATAACTTTGAGGGAGAACTAAACAAGTTCCAGTGGATCAAAAGGTGAAGAAAAGACGCTGGCGTTGGATATGACACACGTTTTGAAAACCTTACAACAGTATAAGTAAAATGTCTTTGCACTGGAACCCACAGGGGCGTAGAAATAAAGGAAGACAAACCCCCCCCCCCCACACACACACACGTGCTCACATGGAGAAAGAAGCTAGATAGTGAATTTAAAAAGATGGTAAGGACATGGGGAAAATTAGTAACCACGGAAATGAGAGGTCTGAGGAGGGCTGTAGGAGTGACCATAAGAGATAAGATCATAAATGAGATCATAAGAGAAAAAGTCGGCACAGAACCAATTCTGGATTACATACGAAGACAGCAAGTGAAATGGTTTGCCCACTTAGAGAGAATGCCTTGTGACACCATACCATACAAAATATACATTGAAAGAGAAGAAGGACGTAGAGCACGGGGTAGACCAAGAACAAGATGGAAGGATAACATCAGAGAAACTCTACAACAGCACCATGTGCCTATGGTCGAGGCAGCCAGAAGAGCTAGAAACAGAACCTTATATCTCCCTCGACACCCACAGCGGTAAAAGAGGAAGTGAAGAAGAAGAAGAAGAAGAAGAAGGACATAGGGAGAGCTGCATGCGATAGCGAAGGATAGAACCACTTGGTGCGAGTTAGCTGAGGGCCCATGCCCCATTAGGGGATAGAAAGGCAGAAGAGAAATGGTTTGGCCATCTAACAAAACTAGCAACAGACAGGGCGCCACAGCCAGACATGTTATACAGATACAGTAGAAACTAAGCCAGAGGTCGACCACGCAGAAGATGGTCTGGTGTAAATAATGAAGATACTCAAAGGTATAATATTTTAGGGGCAGTTCCAGAGATCTCATCCTGTACCGACACTGCGAGGCATTACAGGAGGAGAGAGAAAAAAAGTAGGACAGGGACATCCTGAGGCTTGGGATTTAGGGCTAACTAGCCAGTCCTACCGCCACAGTCTGTGCAGATTAGGATTATATTTTTTGCACTTGACAGAAACAGAAATATATATTACCTCACAGAGGAATAGAACCTGGATCTCCCCAATGACAAACCAGCTTTCTTAACTGCTTGAACAGCCGCTCCTTGGCAGTAACGTGGACCATTAAGGAATGTTACAATTCAAGGACCCTCGAGCAGAAGACAGAGGTATGTTACTAGAATCATTAGTGGCCGGTAATAGTTTTCTAGAAGGGTCTGCACCATGTGAATTACACATAATTGGACGTAGCGGGCCTAACAACATAAGTACTCACCGATGACATACATGTGTACTCAGGAATTTCGGAATCATCCTTTGACGGGACATGTGTACCTAGAGAAGACAGAATCATCCTTTGACGTCACCATTGTTACGGTTAGGTCTACAATAGTTATGAATATGCTAGTTTTCACACTGGCTCACTGAGTGGTGTGGAGTTGAGTAACCTAGAGGGGTATTAGGCGTCTCTATCGAGAATCAATATTGGTTACGTTATAATCAGCTTTGTATTGTAACGGTTACTGTATTCTTTTACCTAATTAATATGATCTGGAGAATTATTTTGCATTGCCTAATCTCTCCTGGTCAACTTATTTCTGCTGGATTATTCTAATCTAGGGGGTTAATTTTTATTGTTTTATCTCTCCAGAGTTATTTTTTTCTTCTTAATCGCGCATATCGTGTTTAGTTTACATATTCAATGTCCCAAAACGTGACTGGTTTTCTTAGTTAAGTTTTTTTATTGGGCTTATTTTGCTAGTTATATCTCTCATACAGGGACTTGCCCTGCTCTCTAGCGGAATTGGCTAAACCGGATTTCGCGGAGACCGGGTGACGTACTCCTTGTGGTCCGGGTTCAATCCCGGGGGTAGGCAGGAAAGCCACATTTTCTCCCAGATTGACGGTATTTACAATGGAATCAAGGCCGAAAGGTTGCGATATCCATAATACCGAGCCTAAGGGTTAACAACTCATGGCTTCTGGATACTAAAACAAACAAACATACAGGGACTTAATTCTTTGTTCAAGCTCTCTCTAGGCTTAATGTGCTTGTTTAATCATTACTGAAAGGACTAAGATAATCCTGCTGTGAGAGACTACAAACAGATCGGGTAAGAGAACAATACATTTTTTAAAATCCTACTCACTACGTAGTTGCTCAATCTGAGTGAACGTTTAGAATAGAAATTAAATCAACACTTCTTTAAAAAAAAAAAAAAAACCCAATATCCTGTCAATCCTGAAATAATGCAATCTAACTCAGACAAAAACAAAACTTTCATTGATATGACATCTGTCACAAAACAACTCACTCAGAACCCCCCCCCCCCCAATATCTCTCTCTCTCTCTCTATCTCTCTCTCTTTCTCTCTCTCTCTCTCTTTCTCTCTCTCTCTCTCACCCCACCCCTATCCACTAATATAACGTAGATGCAAAATCTACCAATAAGCTCAGACAGGGGACAAAATTATAAAGACCTGACGTAGAGATGGTCTCCAGAACTGGTGAGCATGAAAATTGTCTTCAGGGAATCTTCTGGTATGCCCATAATTCGTCATCACACACTTTCTTCTTTGTTAATTATACAAGCTGTTACCTAAATGGAAATTTCCGTATTGATTAAGGAATTTTAGAGCTTAATGTTAGAGCTAATGGGGTTTTGATTGCTGGGGCCAGGTTTGTTCAGTGATAACCGACACATGATACTGGGGATAAATATGCGTCGATCAATCTGTGGGGAGGATACCACATGACAGGAACCTGCATGTAAAATATGTGGCTACGTGTTCCTTTACTGATAGCGATATGAATTTTTGAGTCTCCGTGTGGAAACAGAAAAACAAAAAACAAGATAAGGCCCTCTATCCCTCACCAGACATAACTTAAAAAAGGCTTCTTATTCTGATCCCTTTCTGCTTTCGCTCTTGAAAGGTTCTTCTTTTTCTTTGTCCGCATTCCGAGCCCTTGAGGGTCATTGCCGCAGATATCACCCGTCTTCGCTCATCTCTCTGGTTGGCCCTCTCTTTCCAGTTGGGGCACCAACTGTTAGCAGGTCTGTCTGGATATTATCTCTCAATCGTCTTTTTGGTCTCCCTCGTGGTCTAGGACCGTTCATCTCCCTGGTGTAAACAGTTTTTAGTTCTCTTTCATCTGACATTCTTTCAATGTGACCCAACAATTTCAGTCTATTAGCTCTCATGATGCCAGTGATCAATGAGGATTTGAACAGGTTATACATTTCATTGTTTGCTTCTCACTCTCCATTCACCGTTGTTTGCATCTTTGATGGGTCCAAAGATTCTCCGTGCATGCAGCGGCATCAGCCTCGTTCAGCACATAACATCATATATCAGTAAATCCTTGTACAGTCCCCTTTTACGATATGCTTGTCAATGGTGCTGGCTTTGATCCCTGCAGCCGTCGGTTTGTCTTGTGCTGGTTTCGTCAGTGGTACCGAGAGCTGATTGTTCAGCAAGCAATGGCAAACTAACTAAACGTAACATTTAGCTAGAGAATCCACAACAGCAAATAAATACTGGGTTGGTTCTACTACGCCCTGTAAAGAATACCCAACTAACTTTGTCAAAAAGGGCGATTATTCCCGTTCCCCCCCCCCCCCCCTGCCCCTTCCCCACCCCATACCATGGATCTAGTAAATCCTGTTAAAATAGCAATGAACCAGCATTACTGATTACAGTTTCGACAAAATTAAATCAACTTCTTTAAACTTCGTGCAGTATTTTAACGTGGTGACTACATCGGATAGCTTACAAAACCGCCTGGGTGCGGCACGAGGATTATAAATTGAGCTACACGGGCACCAAGATTATATCTGACTATTGTCGCAAAGCACAATGTCTTAGGGGTCACCGAGTTACTATTGACCGTTTGATCAGATCCTTCAGGTTATGAAGATCTGAAATACACTTGATGGTTTCGTATTTTAGTCGCGTTTAATCATCCAAATGTCAGATCCAAGTATATGTTTCGGTCTGCATCGTCTTCTCTACTCTGGTACCACCTATGTAGTATGGGCTTGGAAAGGGAGGTGACTAATGATATATCCAATCCACAATGTAGAAATTTGTTTCTTTTGACACTTAAATGAAAGGGATTCATAGTTGCTGATATACTTAGGTAGAAGCCTGTAAATGCGTATTACAGTCGAAAATTACTCAGAGCATACAAAGAACTCGGCCTCTGGAATAGAAACTAAGACTTAACGAGTTCGCGGGATTACAAACACATCATCGTCAATTTGCAATACAATTAGTTGAACAACAATCAGGGAATCATTGAAGTCACCAGAGCCCTCAGAAATGCCACCTCTTGCGCTCCTGATTATTCGTGAAAGGCAAGAATACACAGAGAAGTGGTTTACAAGAAGCCCTTAGTGAGAGTGAGCACTGCGACGGCAGGATGTGGTCCTCCCACTTGTGGTGGTAAGTGAACTTGTTTAACATTCCGTCAATGTGTTGTGGTTTCTGACCTTCCTGACTTGGCGGTTACCTATTTCTCCGTCTTTCTGATTCGTCGACTATCTCCTTTCTTGTCTTCCCAAACTGTCAATTATCTGTTCTCTTATCTTGCTGACTTGACGGCTATTTTCTTGTCTTCCTGACTCATCGATCAACAACTATTCTTGTCTCTTGCTGACTTGGTGACTAATCTATTTCTTGTCTTCCTGTTCGTCTACTAACTGTTCTCTTGTAGTGCTAACTCTATGGCTGTTTTCTTGATTTCTGGACTAGACCACCAACTAATATTTTATCTTTTTCATCGGGCAACTAACCTATCTCCGGATTCACAGACTCGGCGACTTATCTATATCTTGATTCATCGACTAAATGTTCTCTTGTCTTCCTGATTCACCCACTAACTGTTGTCTAGTCTCGATGACTCGGCTGTTAACTATTCTTTTGTCTTCCTGATACACCCACGAAGTGTTGTCTAGTCTCGATGACTCGGCTGTTAACTATTCTCTTCTTTCTGATTCACCCACTAACTGTTGTCTAGTCTCGATAACTCGGCTGTTAACTATTCTCTTGTCTTCCTGATTCACCCACTAACTGTTGTCTAGTCTCGATGACTCGGCTGTTAACTATTCTCTTGTCTTCCTGATTCAAAGACTAACTGTTGTCTAGTCTCGATGACTCTGCAGTTAAACTGTGTTCTTGTCTTCCCGATTCACCGACTAATTGTTGTCTGGTCTCGATGACTCGGCATGTTCACTTCAGGACCACGTGAACTAATAACAGCATTTGTTGGTTGTTGTGTGTCAACTTTCCTGTAGACGGGTTTTCCCCATGACTGCGCCGTTCGTGTTCCAGTGAAGATCGCATAAACTACCCTTCGCTTCCCAAGTGAAACATTAGTGAAAAGCGTCAATCCAAACATCTTCTTGAAAATCTCTCACGCACAGTAAATGCACAAGGCAGCCGTTTGATGTGCCTGCCAACACTAGAAGTCTCCCATCAGAATTGCAATGCATTGTTGATGTAAGAGGTCAATCACGAAAGCCAGCATTGCACAGGCAACATTGCATAAGTATTTTTGAAACGTAACCCGCCATACGCCATTTTTGCTACATTTCTAAACGTACGCACGCACACACACACACACATACACATACGTACGCAGGCACCTGCTAACGCACGCTTATATTTCGCATGTAATGCATATTTCATATTTAGCTATCAGCTGAGTATCTGGGTGACGGAACCTTTAGACTACCAGTCGAAAAGTGAGAGTGAGGACATTTTATCAACAAATCCACTTCACCAGCAAATCCACACTTAAAAAAATACACAACTATTCATAGTCCTAGGGGTCAGCCGGCCCACTCTCCATATCCAGCCGAAAGTTGATCGTGCGTCCAGTCGATTACCACTGCTTTCTGAAACAGCAAAGTTTCTTCTATTAAAAAAAAAAATTTATCTGTTTTAGTGCCATTGTATCATCATTTCATATCGTCCTGATCAACTTGTACCTTACGGATTTGAAATGAAAAACAAACTGAAAGAGACGGTTCTGTTTGTGTGTTTTGTAAATAGAAGTCGGTAATGCCTCTGTTATTCTCTCTATTCCCTTGGGACAGATGACCTCTTTTTCCATTCCTAGGCACATCGTAGCTGGTTGTGGTATACAGTTTATTGGTAGCCGAGTTAAATGGTCGAACCAATTCATCTGTTGTTTTCTAATGAAGTCTCGTTCCGCTACTACCTCCGTGAAAAGGCAAACAAAGTTGGGTTGAGGCAGGGGTGGGGGGGGGGGGGGTGTATAAAGAAACTACTACAGGTACCATCTGAACTGGAACTTTTAGCTGTCTGCTGAAGACGAGGGTGGTGCGCTTATGGGTAGACGTCAGGTCATAACTTATCTAAACTCAACTCAGATAGAAAGAGACCAAAACAACAAGAAATAAACACTGGTTCAATGAAATCTAATCTCTCGACTTTCAGTGTTTTGTTATTACCGTATTTTGGGTTATAGTAAGTTTTGTTATTAGTTTGGGTTGTATCAGGTTAGCCTCGCGTTTAAGCCACAACAGCGAGAGAATAAACTTCTGTTTGTTTCTATATGGATCAGGGTTGCACGTCGTGCACATACACCCAGTGAACATAGAAGAAAACTAGGCCTTATCTAAACAACAAATGTCATTACGTGAGCACATCCAGTTATGAGCTGATCTTAAAACAAACACAGCCGCAAGTCTGCCATGTCTGTGTAATGGCCTGGTTGCATTGGAATCTAACCTTGTTATTTCTGCCTCCACACTCCTAGCAGTGTTTCTGTAATTTAATTTTGATCCCCTAACTCCACTCTTTAACTTTTAACTTGCCGACTAGGAATTTTCTGCTTGGTTTCAATCAGTTTATTTTCAATCGTGTTCTCTCTAACTCTCTCTTTCTTAAATTTCTGTCTGTCGGTCGGTCGGTCGGTCGGTCGGTCGGTCGGTCGGTCGGTCGGTCGGTCGGTCGGTCGGTCGGTCGGTCGGTCGGTCGGTCGGTCGGTCGGTCGGTCGGTCGGTCGGTCGGTCGGTCGGTCGGTCGGTCGGTCGGTCGGTCGGTCGGTCGGTCGGTCGGTCGGTCGGTCGGTCGGTCGGTCGGTCGGTCGGTCGGTCGGTCGGTCGGTCGGTCGGTCGGTCGGTCGGTCGGTCGGTCGGTCGGTCGGTCGGTCGGTCGGTCGGTCGGTCGGTCGGTCGGTCGGTCGGTCGGTCGGTCGGTCGGTCGGTCGTCGGTCGGTCGGTCGGTCGGTCGGTCGGTCGGTCGGTCGGTCGGTCGGTCGGTCGGTCGGTCGGTCGGTCGGTCGGTCGGTCGGTCGGTCGGTCGGTCGGTCGGTCGGTCGGTCGGTCGGTCGGTCGGTCGGTCGGTCGGTCGGTCGGTCGGTCGGTCGGTCGGTCGGTCGGTCGGTCGGTCGGTCGGTCGGTCGGTCGGTCGGTCGGTCGTCGGTCGGTCGGTCGGTCGGTCGGTCGGTCGGTCGGTCGGTCGGTCGGTCGGTCGGTCGGTCGGTCGGTCGGTCGGTCGGTCGGTCGGTCGGTCGGTCGGTCGGTCGGTCGGTCGGTCGGTCGGTCGGTCGGTCGGTCGGTCGGTCGGTCGGTCGGTCGGTCGGTCGGTCGGTCGGTCGGTCGGTCGGTCGGTCGGTCGGTCGGTCGGTCGGTCGGTCGGTCGGTCGGTCGGTCGGTCGGTCGGTCGGTCGGTCGGTCGGTCGGTCGGTCGGTCGGTCGGTCGGTCGGTCGGTCGGTCGGTCGGTCGGTCGGTCGGTCGGTCGGTCGGTCGGTCGGTCGGTCGGTCGGTCGGTCGGTCGGTCGGTCGGTCGGTCGGTCGGTCGGTCGGTCGGTCGGTCGGTCGGTCGGTCGGTCGGTCGGTCGGTCGGTCGGTCGGTCTGTCTGTCTGTCTGTCTGTCGGTCTGTCTGTCGGTCTGGCTGTCTGTCGGTCTGGCTGTCTTTCTGTCTGTCCGTAGAGTTTGATATTATCCTGGTAGCATGAAGAATTCACTTCTAGTCTCATATAAAGGTAGATTGATATATTCTAGGGTCTCATTCAAAGATAGATATATATAGTCTAGGTTCAAATCCACATCGAGTAGGATTTTATCAATAATTGACTTGACTCCCATGCCGACCCAACATTTGAAAAAAAGGAAATGCCAGAAGATGCAAAGGCGACCTGTCAGATGTTGTGAACATGACCCATAGGATGCAGAATATTACACAAATTTTGATCTTATCATCATATGCCCATTGCGCCAATGGTGGGAATGTTGAATGAGGAATTAACATCACCGCACTTGGGACAATCCCATAAGCGCTTCATCCACATCTTTAGCAGCAAACGGAGCGTTCCAATTTCAATGGCAGAAGTAACAGTCTGATTGTGTATCCGCCTTGCCCTTGAATGTCGAAAGTCGGCCAGATCCCCTGGTCACTGCTCGCAGCACAGTTCTCCTAAGGCTGTGAAAGATAGATCCATTACCTTGGCAATGGTGAAAACTTTTCATAGCGTCAGCCCCACTTTCTACCAACTCGTATAAATTATTCTTAGGGTTGATAGTTGCTGGCACAGGTAGATAGTAGAGGAGGAGGAGGAGGACGCTGAGGAATAAATAACATCGAGCAACAACGAATCTAGTGTTTTATCTCTATTTTGTATCCTGGAAAGTAGTTCGATTGCTCACTCCGTTTCTGTGTTTCCGTAAGATGCGGATCCAGAGACTTTTTTGTATTGGTCTTTGTTGGAAAATTTTCCGAAAATGTGATATCACATTGTTGTTTAAAATATCTGCTACTATGACTGTCACAGTTTTTGTTTGTTTGTTGGGGGGGGGGGGGGGGGGGGGCCTTGGAGGGGAGGGGTTAACGCCGCTTGCTACAAATTTATGTGATTGGCGCACTTGAAACGTGTGCTATCTCATCGTCCTCGTCTCCTGAGTGCAAACTTGAATAGAACTGATTCAGTTCGCGAGGCGAAAGCTATGTTTGTGCGTTCGTGCGACGAGACATTGTTCGCGGGTAGATCTACAATTTGTTCGGAAATTGTGGTCATTAGTCAATTTTTACGTGACTAAAGGCGTTTGTGACCCAATTTCAACAGGTGGGCCGACCTAGTTCATGACACAAGGCCCAAGTTATCCCCTGCTGCCTCGGTAAATTAGCGTACTTTTCTGACGAGACGAGACGATACTAGACGACGGTGTAGTCAATAGGTAACTGGTGGAAAAGAGTCCTAAACGGTGGTTTGGAGATTGACGATTGCACTTCCTCCAAGATAGATATGTATCTCTGGGAATCAAATAGGGTGTGACTGCAGTTAAGCTAACTGCAAGAAATGCTAAATATAACACCAAAAAAGTAACTAGAAAACTCAGTGGGGGGACTGGAAAAGACGCACGCAGACACAGCCAAACCGTTCGACCAGTCTTTATTAACGGAGTACCAAAAACAGCACAAACATTGACTAGATAACTCAGTGGGGGGGACTGGAAAAGACGCACGCAGACACAGCCAAACCGTTCGACCAGTCTTTATTAACTGAGTACCAAAAACAGCACAAACATTGACTAGAAAACTCAACAAAATTAGTTATTAGCTCTGTTGTCTTGCTCGTTGAGCTTTCTAGTCACATGTTATGTTTTTCTTAGCATTACCCATTAAGTTTTCGGATAGGAGGCTATCCGTTCTGTGGAATAGAGAGCTGCGTGGTCTCGATGCATGGCGTCCGCCTCGAGTGCTAGAGGTCCCAGGTTTGAGTCCCGGGGAAGGCAGGGATTTTTCCACCTTAACTTCTAGAAAGTTCCCCTGGTCTCTGGGCAGTAAGATCGGAAGCATATGTGTATCGCTGCAAAAATAAAAAAATCATTGGCAGTTGGAGATCGAAAAAAGATTGGCCTAACGACGCTGCCCAGGTACAATTTGGAGTTAAACATCTACCCAAAGTATTTCAGGATCCTCGCCGGTGCTATGGAGCTCGTGCACTGCGCTGAGAGTCTTCGGCCTCAGGTTCGAGTCAGAAATAGAAGAGAACACCCATGGGTTGCTACCCTTGTGCTATGATGTTATCTGTCGTCTATACCTAAACCTGGACTTTCATCGAAACCTAAACCGTTTTGTAGAGAGACCTAGCTATTTGAGATAATCGGTGCATTGAAGTCCATTCTCTTGTCTTCAGGTTTAACTTTGAACTATAACAGTAAACATTGGTTGCAACAGATGTTTACCATCTCCCGTCTCTTTTTCTGGTTTTTAACTTTTTAAACTTTGAACTATAACAGTAAACATTGGTTGCAACAGATGTTCACCATCTCCCGTCTCTTTTTTTAGTTTTTAATTTTTTTTTAACTTTGAACTATAACAGTAAACATTGGTTGCAACAGATGTTTACCATCTCCCGTCTCTTTTTCTGGTTTTTAACTTTTTTAACTTTGAACTATAACAGTAAACATTGGTTGCAACAGATGTTTACCATCTCCCGTCTCTTTTTCTGGTTGCATATTATCTTAAACTATATCTACGGATTTCTTAATATAAGTAGACATTCTTTCTAGAAACTGAGGTGCTGTTACTCACCACAAAGTGTCTGTAAAGGTACCGGTACTCACCACAAAGTGTATATTACAGCAGCGCCGAAACAATCAACCTGCAAACACTGTCTCTACTGTTTGTATTTACCACGTTTTTAGGGTGGTGTAGAAGGGGAAAAAAGAGGGGGGGGGGGTGGGGGTAATGCTGTGAGCCTGAGGATGTAGGGCTGTATGGCTAGTGCTGTTCAGCTAGGGATTTTTTAAAAAGGATTTGACACATGACAGAGGAAAAAAACAAAAACTCCATCACCTTACTTAACTGGGGTCGAAACCGAATGTCCTACATGTGACCCTGCGGCTGTAACCACTCGAACAGCCGCTGAAAAAAAAATGATGCATTATTTAAAAAAAAGGGGGAGCTAGTACTGCGAATCACTGCCTACCGCCAGAAAAAGAAAACCACAATGGATAGAAGCACAGACATCACAATGAGCATAAGCTTAACCAAGTAGCAGATTAACACTCTGGTCGTTTCTGATGTTGTGCCATGGTTGCCACGGAGACGGAATGGTTGCCGTGGTTGTGTGGCCAGATTTCCCGAAGTCTGTTTCCAACACAAGAAAGCCATTTTAAGATTAACCATTTCCATTTGGTGAAATGTTTTTATGCCACGATAATGTCCTGGGCACTTTTACGATAAGTAGTTGAGCGAACAGACAAACATCGTCTGACGTTTCCTGTTAACATCTTTAAAAACAGAAATGTAGCATCTTAAAAATAGATTGTACTGTGATCAGATGTATGGGAAATTGTTACTATAATGAACGGGAGCTCCATTTATAGCATTATTGTCATGTGTTTTTGATTGCTTGCCAAGGCTCTCGACCGCCATTTTTAATTCTCTCACGGTTCACGTGTTCTTACAAAACCGAAATAGGGGGTCTCCATGTGGGTGTATTTAAGCCGTTTGTCTCGAGCTCTAAAGGTTATCATCCAGTTCCGTCCTTTTCAGGACGAAATTTTTTGTCATTTGAAGCCCTACTCTGGCTTTTGCCAGGGGCCGCAATATAGGCTAGGCCATAAATATGGCCAAGTGTCTGAACGCGGTTTCTGGGACCTCTCCACGGCGAACCTCATCCGCATGGTGGCACTTTGTGTCATCGGGTGTTTATCGCTTGTGTGATGTCCTGGTGGGGTAGAAAGTCAGTCAGTCAGTCAGCTCTAAAGGTCGTGGGTTCATTTCACGAGTGAAATTTTTACGGGAAATTCCTGAGGGTCGTCGCCGAAGCTACAATGGTCGTGCTCTGTGCCACACTTTCGGCAGGCAGCTAGCTGTGCAACGGACAGAGACTCAGCTATATTGGATAAACCCGGTACAATGAAGTCGATCCTCTCACTTTTAACTTGTAGAAAACATAAAATATTCACTGTGTGTTGTTTAGGAGCCACTGGCCGAGCTGTTGCAGCTTCGAGCTCTCATCCTTGGGGATCCGAGTTCTACCCCTAGTAAGGCTATGGACGTTTCTCTGGCCTGGGGGGGGGGGGGGGGGGAGGCGGGAATCAACAACCTAACTTTCACAGCTTATGGCGACAGCCTCAGCCATACGGTCCTAAATCCTCCGGTTCACGACCCTCCTGTCCACACAGCTCAATGGACAGTGGACAGTTATGATAGTAACAGTTGTTCAATGTTCTTGTTGTCCTTGATTTACTCATTATAAAAGAACAGCTAGGTAAGATCGGCATGAGGTTAACCACACCACCGACTGTCGTGCCAAATGGTCCATCACTGTGAATCTAGCCCCATACACCCTTGGTCATTTATAGTAGGCAACCGCCTGTCAGTGCCTGGGGATCAGGGAGTTGTACCGCTGGTTTTGAGAACAGCGATGCTTTGACCGTAAAGTCCAATGCGTGAGTGGCAGTATCTGCCACATAAAAGGGGAAGAGAGTAAAGATCCCTTTTCTACGCCTTTAAGCGTATAGGGCATGGAGTATATTTTTATAAACCAATCAGCACAAGATATGTGATGTGGTCAGCATCACGCCGGCCGCCTTTACTTCTCGGTACTGCACCCGGTACCCACTCAAGGCTGGGTCGACCTGGGAGTCAAGGTCATTTTAGAAAAAAGACCGGTTCCGCCAGGGAGCGAACCCACGACCTTCCGATCTGCACGCGAGCGTCTAGCCGCCACGCCACGGCGACTTTCCTCTCTACCACATAGTCCACAGAAAAACATTGATACTCTGTTCTACTGAGAATGATCTTTTTTTCAGACGCCTCATCTCTGTACAATGCAATGATATGGCAATGACTCACAATGGTATGAGAATCACTCCCATGAATATAAGCGTGACTGTCGATTATGTGTGACTCACAGTGATACAGCAATGGCTTCCGCTGATTTGGCAATGACTGCCAGTGATACGGCAATGATCTCTAGTAAGATGTCATTGATTCCCATTTATATAGGTGTATTTCCTATGATGTTGATCACTTGTGGCGGTCGACTTTCCCCATGAAGTCATCAAAGAATTCACATGTACGAGCGTAGTGCGTCTGTGGATTTCCTGGATATAGAAGCAGATACATAATATTGATTGACATCCAATTTAGCTGCCGGCGATTTGGTTTCAGACCGCTTCACGCGGATATGGATAAAAGTATGAGCGTCGACCAGTCAGTCGTAAACTTCGACCTTATATGGGGCGCAATGCTTTTTTTATTTGGAAACGCCACCGGCTGTCGTCGAGGGCCCTAATAAAACCTAAGGTTTGAATAAGGTTTCAGGGACTTACACCTGGAGGATTCTCAACCGAATGGGGACACTTTGTGTCACTGGGTGTTAATCGCTTGTTGTGAGGTCTTGTAAAGGGGGCGGGGGTCGGGGGGGGGGGTGTTAAACGTCAGTTCCTAACTCAATAAGTCGTCAGTCATCATCATCATCCTTATGTGCTCTGCTAGTTGGCGTAAGCACTCATGCGTCTCTACAGATCACGATCCCTGGTTGCCTGAAACAGCTCTCTTGATGATATCCCTCCATGCCATTGTTTCAGCCCATCCAACATCATCTCTCTTGGTCTGCCTCTACCCTTCTTTCAACTGATCTTTCCAGTTGCCACGATATTTTCCGATGCCACAGTGGCAAAATACTGATTTTAAAATTGCCTAACAAAAACTGCACAATAGCCACACATGCTTTTGTAAATTTGGAACTTTCCGTAAAGAATTTGCGGCTAACGTCAACGAGTTATTTGACATGTGTCTTATTATAAACATGTGTTGTCTCAGAAACTGCGGCTGGCTACAGTGCACCCATCATTGTCTTAGACAAATATTAATTACATGGTGGGACCCAGTCTCTTCCATGGTGCACCTCTCGAACCACTCTCCGAAAACGAGAACGTAAAAAAAAAAAATACAATCACAACTACCATGGAAATAGAACACCAGTACAGGACGATTCTGAAATGGTTAAAAGCATTAACTAACAAGTTTTTTTAACAAAAGTTTAACTAAAGAGCATCGATAAAACCACTCTCTCCACGGTCTTGTAGTCTGGTGGAAAAAATCAGATTAGCGTAAACATTGGTTAAACACAACCAATAGAAACGGTCGTGGAAGGGAAGTAACTGTTAAACAGACGTGAGAATTTGTGAGCATGACGGGAAGTACATCCACATCTGAGCCCGTTGTCAAAGGATACAGCTTGTGCAAACACGGGGTGGATTGTTTGAGCAACGGTCGTTAGTGACCTGGCATTTTTGTTTCTGACAGCATCCGGAAGTTGATGTCAGAACGATATGTTTGCCTTCCATTCCATTTTCTTCAGATGTGTCTGAAATATGTGATGCGTTGGTTCTGGAACATGTTAGTTTCATGTTGCAAGATCTCACGTTTTCTTTCTCTTATAGCCCATTCTGTGTGGCTTCATAACCGCCTTTCGCCTAACTTTCACCAGTGCATGTACATCCGTAACTATAATGTTTCCTTTTGGGAAATCACACAAGGCAGGAGAGGTTTAGGCTCCATGAAGTCCCTTGAATTTGGCGGTTAAAGGTCGAGGGAGCTGACCAGGGAGTCAGGCGAACCAACGACACGCAAGGTTACGAGATGACGATGATGATGATGATGAAGAGGGTTCGCCGACTCACATGTAAACGCCGTCTCTCTTACAACACTAACTCTGACCTCCGCATTGTCTTTAAAACATGTTGTGACAAGCTGGTTGACACGCAGCAAAGCACGCTTGCTATGTCTCAAGTATGTCATGGCTTCAAGACCAAGCGCCTGGGGGTGGGGGGGGGGGGTGGGACAGGATTAGGGGGGGGGGGAAGGGGAGATCTGCCAGTGGAAGTTTGCCATCACTGCACTAGGGACATTCCCATTCGTGCTTCCTCTCCTTCTGCAGTAATCAACGTAATAGTACGAGTAGCAACATGTATAAAGGTACGTCTATGTTCCCCCTCCCATGTCGACCCAGCCTTAAGTGATTACCAAGTGCAATTCTTGGAAGTAAAGGCGGCCGGCGTGGTACTGACCACATCACCAACCAAGTGAGTGACAATTGGTCTAAAAAATGTTTTGGTCGAGCTCCATTTCCCAATACGCTTCAAAGCGTGAAAAAGGGACCTTTTTATATTTCCCCCACGGTGTCGAAATTAAATAATAGGAAGAATATTAAACAGAATGTTAAAAGTTAAACTAAGAATTGACGTCAGAACGCTCAGGACACTCCCATAAGCGCACCGTCCCCATCTTCAGCATCAGCAAGCGAAGAGTTCCAATTCTGTCGGTACTAGTAACTGTCCGATTTTACTTCCGTCTCGCCTTTCCCTTGGGTGTCGAGCGTCGGCCAAATCCCCTGGTAACTTCCCGCAACGCAATTATCCTCAGACCGTAATGATCTATTTGTGCCTCCGCACTGTTCCCTCGCTACAAGAGGGTCCCCACAACATCTTGCTTGTAATATTCAACTAGATGGATACAAATCAAACAGGCGAAGAAATAAAAGAAACATCTGGACAACCCGTTGTATCAAAAGTTATTTTTAACAACAGAAGCAGCAAACAGGTCCTTATAACTGGGCACATCATGTGACGATGCGACAAAACGTCACTTCACAGACACTGAGATGGGAAACAAATGAGTGTAGGAAACGACGAGATCGAAGAGAAACCGTTAGACGAAAGCTGTTGAGGGAAGTTAAAGGTGCTTGACTAGATCCTGCCCATGACATCGAAAGGTAGGCACACGATATTCAAGGAATGGAAGACCAGAGTGCGAGCCCTATGTGACGCGATAACTGGACAACAGGGTGGTGGTGGTGATAATGATGATGGTGATGATAATGTTTATGATGCTGATGATGAATATAATGATGATGGTGATGATAATGTTTATGATGCTGATGATGAATATAATGATGCTTGTGATGATAATGTTTATGATGCTGATGATGAATATAATGATGATGGTGATGATTATGATCATGTTTATGACGACGACGCTAATGATGATGATGATGATAATAATTGTGGTGACGATGGTGATGAGAATGGTTATGATGATCATGATGATATAAATGATGATGCTGATGCTGTTTGTGATGGTGATGGTGATGATGATGGTGATGACAATGATGATGATGATTATGGTGATGATGATTATGATGATGATGATAATGATGATGGTGGTGATGATGAAGACGAGGAAGCATAATTCCCAAATTCTATAGCAGTGGGTCTTGTATTGCTTGCTTCATTCGTGTAATTGCTTCTACTCTGCAGATTATTTTTTTTTTTTTCAACTATGTCGGAAGGTCGTGGGTTTGCTTCCTGGCGGAGCCAAATAAAAAAAAATGACTTTGACTCCCAGCCTTGAGTAGGTACCGGGTGCAGTCGCTGGAAGTAAAGGCGGCCGGCGTAATGCTGACCACATCACCCATCTTATGCCGATTGCTTACATATCTGTGCTGCTTAGGCTTATAGCGTAAACATGTTCAGAAAAACAAATATGTAGCTTCTTACAGAATAGCATATGTATGCTTACATAATATCATATGTATCGCTGCTTACAGCTTACATAAATGTGGCCGCTTACAGCTTACAGATATTTGGCTGTTTACAGCTTAGATATATATGGCTATTTGTTTGCAGCGCTGGAACCACAGAAGCTGGCCAGAAATCAGAAGCGTTTCTAAATCTACTAACATTAAATAATAATTTCGTTTTATAAGAGAAATGTGTGTGTGTGTGTGTGTGTGTGTGTGTGTGTGTGTGTGTGTGTGTGTGTGTGTGTGTGTGTGTGTGTGTGTGTGTGTGTGTGTGTGTGTGTGTGTGTGTGTGTGTGTGTGTGTGTGTGTGTGTGTGTGTGTGTGTGTGTGTGTGTGTGTGTGTGTGTGTGTGTGTGTGTGTGTGTGTGTGTGTGTGTGTGTGTGTGTGTGTGTGTGTGTGTGTGTGTGTGTGTGTGTGTGTGTGTGTGTGTGTGTGTGTGTGTGTGTGTGTGTGTGTGTGTGTGTGTGTGTGTGTGTGTGTGTGTGTGTGTGTGTGTGTGTGTGTGTGTGTGTGTGTGTGTGTGTGTGTGTGTGTGTGTGTGTGTGTGTGTGTGTGTGTGTGTGTGTGTGTGTGTGTGTGTGTGTGTGTGTGTGTGTGTGTGTGTGTGTGTGTGTGTGTGTGTGTGTGTGTGTGTGTGTGTGTGTGTGTGTGTGTGTGTGTGTGTGTGTGTGTGTGTGTGTGTGTGTGTGTGTGTGTGTGTGTGTGTGTGTGTGTGTGTGTGTGTGTGTGTGTGTGTGTGTGTGTGTGTGTGTGTGTGTGTGTGTGTGTGTGTGTGTGTGTGTGTGTGTGTGTGTGTGTGTGTGTGTGTGTGTGTGTGTGTGTGTGTGTGTGTGTGTGTGTGTGTGCGCGCGCGCGCGCGTGCTTGTGTGCGAGTGTGTGCGTGTGATCATATAGCAGCTGGGTTAAAATTGCACTGAAAAGGAATAACATTAATCTGGTAATGTTTTATCTGGGGCAAAAAGGGATTAAGTCTGATCGATCATCTCAAACAACTCCGCGGAAGAGAGGATCCTGAAAACATTCTTGTGACTAGTTTTCTCTTTGGCATTCAAAATCCATTCTTTTGTTCTATGTTTACAAAAAAAAGCACTAGGATTTCGTCCCCTGTTGTTAACTTTTTTATTTTCTCTGGTTATTAGTGGCTGCTTACATAATATTATATGTATGCTGACAGAACATCATCTAAGTCCATGCGAACGCTTCGTAATGCCGGGATGCCAGGTTCGATCCCAACTGCGGGCCATATGAGGCCTTGCGTAGGTTTTGACAGTGGTATCAAGAAATCCGACCATTCCTGAGGGCATTGCACAAAGCACGAACTCCATGGCTCCAGTGACGATCCCAGCAATTTTTGTAAAGATTGCACTTCTGAACCAAAAGAATCAGTCATGAAACGAACCCACTATCTTCAGAGCGTGAGGCAAACATCATGACTATTTCGCCAAGGAGACAAGCAATGGCAAGCTACTAGACGTAAATTTGTCTAGAACAACCATACAACAGCCAGGGGCTGTTGGGGTTGGTTCTGCAACGTCCTGTAAAGGATACGCAACTAACCTAACAGAATATCATATGTATGGCTGCTCAAAGCTTATATGTTGAATGTTGAATCAAGAATCGACATCACAGCACTCGGGACACTCCCATAAGCGCTTCGTCCCAATTTTAAGCAGCAAGCAAAGATTTAAAATTCTGATAATACGAGTAACAGTCTGATTGTATATCCGTCTCGCCCCTACCCCGAGTGTCGGCCAGATCCCCTTGTAACTCCTCGCAGTGCCATTCTTCTCAGACTGTAAAATCTATCTGTTCCTCGGTACTGTTCACTCACTCCCAAAGGGCCCTCACAAAATCCAGCTTATATAAATGTAGCTGCTTACAGCTAACAGACATTTGGCTTTTCACAGCTTACATACACACATTTATCTGGCTATTTGTAACCAACAGATATGTGGCTGTTTATAGCTTATAGTTATGTTACTGCTTACCGCTTACAGATGTGTGGCTTTTTACAGCTTACATAAATGTGACTGTTTACAGCTTACATTAATGTGACTCTTTACAGCTTACATAAATGTGACTGTTTACAGCTTACATAAATGTGACTGTTTACAGCTTACATAAATGTGACTGTTTACAGCTAACAGAAATGTGACTGTCTACAGCTCACAGAAATGTGACTGTTTACAGCTTACAGAAATGTGGCTGTTTCAGCTTACAGAAATGTGACTGTTTACAGATTACAGATATGTTGCTGTTTACAGATTACAGAAATGTGACTGATTACAGCTTACAAAAATGTGACTGTTTACTGCTTACATAAATATGACTGTTTACAGCTTACACAAATCTGACTGTTTACAGATTACAGATATGTTGCTGTTTACAGATTACAGAAATGTGACTGTTTACAGCTTTCAGAAATGTGAATGTTTACAGATTACAGATATGTTGCTGTTTACAGCTTACAGAAATGTGACTGACTGTTTACAGCTTACAGAAATGTGACTGCCTACAGCTCACAGAAATGTGACTGTTTAAAGCTTACAGAAATGTGGCTGTTTCAGCTTACAGAAAGTGAATGTTTACAGATTACAGATATGTTGCTGTTTGCAGATTACAGAAATGTGACTGTTTACGGCTTACAAAAATGTGACTGTTTACAGCTTACAGAAATGTGACTGTTTACAGCTTACAGAAATGTGACTGTCTACAGCTTACAGAAATGTGACTGTTTACAGCTTACAAAAATGTGGCTGTTTCAGCTTACAGAAATGTGACTGTTTACAGATTACAGATATGTTGCTGTTTACAGATTACAGAAATGTGACTGATTACAGCTTACAAAAATGTGACTGTTTACAGCTTACATAAATATGACTGTTTACAGCTTACACAAATCTGACTGTTTACAGATTACAGATATGTTGCTGTTTACAGATTACAGATATGTTGCTGTTTACAGCTTACAGAAATGTGACTGACTGTTTACAGCTTACAGAAATGTGACTGTCTACAGCTCACAGAAATGTGACTGTTTAAAGCTTACAGAAATGTGGCTGTTTCAGCTTACAGAAATGTGACTGTTTAAAGCTTACAGAAATGTGGCTGTTTCAGCTTACAGAAATGTGAATGTTTACAGATTACAGATATGTTGCTGTTTGCAGATTACAGAAATGTGACTGTTTACGGCTTACAAAAATGTGACTGTTTACAGCTTACAGAAATGTGACTGTTTACAGCTTACAGAAATGTGACTGCTTACAGCTTACAGAAATGTGACTGTTTACAGCTTACAGAAATATGACTGTTTACAGCTTACACAAATCTGACTGTTTACAGATTACAGATATGTTGCTGTTTACAGATTAAAGAAATGTGACTGTTTACAGCTTACAAAACTGTGACTGTTTACAGCTTACAGAAATGTGGCTGTTTCAGCTTACAGAAATGTGAATGTTTACAGATTACAGATATGTTGCTGTTTGCAGATTACAGAAATCTGACTGTTTACAGCTTGCATAAATGTGACTGTTTACAGCTTACATAAATGTGACTGTTCACAGCTTACAGAAATATGACTGTTTACAGCTTACAGAAATGTGACTGTTTACAGATTACAGAAATGTGACTGTTTACAGCTTACAGAAATGTGACTGTTTACAGCTTACAGAAATCTGACTGTTTACAGCTTACAGAAATCTGACTGTTTACAGCTTGCATAAATGTGACTGTTTACAGCTTACATAAATGTGACTGTTTACAGCTTACAGAAATATGACTGTTTACAGCTTACACAAATCTGACTGTTTACAGATTACAGATATGTTGCTGTTTACAGATTACAGAAATGTGACTGTTTACAGCTTACAGAGATGTGAATGTTTACAGATTACAGATATGTTGCTGTTTACAGCTTACAGAAATGTGACTGACTGTTTACAGCTTACAGAAAGGTGACTGTCTACAGCTTACAGAAATGTGACTGTTTACAGCTTACAGAAATGTGACTGTTTACAGATTACAGATATGTTGCTGTTTACAGCTTAAAGGTTTCTCTTAACAGCTTACAGATCTGTGACTGCTTACAGCTTAGAGATATGTGACTGCTTACAATATAACATATAGTTAGCTGCTTACAGATGCATGTGGACAGCAGTAATCCTGGAGTTAACCAACGATTTGATGAAAACAAAATTCTCAGACGCATATTAACAACTATATCTGAGCTAAGCCAGTGATCGATGAAAGCGTCCTATCAGAGGAGCACAATAATAAACAGATTAAATCAAGGACACGAAGACGAAAAGCTTGGAACTCGAGACATGGATTTCATCAATATATATCTTTAACTCCATGACTGCGAGAAAGTCGGTTTGCTATACACTAAAGACCGAAAAGCTGTGGCATGGATAATATCAATATCTTTAACTCTTCAACTCTACTGAAGTAGGTTTGTTACACGGAACAATGTAGCAATGTCTGGAGGAATGTCAGCTTTCTCGATAAACCGTTTGCGCCAACAGTTAGTTGCAGTTATGTTGTGGGAATGTACGTGTTGGCACATCTGATAGCTGTCGTATTTTTTTTTACTTTGTCTGTACAAGCTTCAAGATTTGGTTGGAACTGACAGGTCTTTCACTTTTCAGTTTTAAATGCGACAATGAGGGATAATTTGCGGGACCTCCACGGGTACAGAAATGGATGTTGCTGCGTGGTCTCGGGGCATGGAATGCTTGAGGTCCCGGATTGAAGCCTCGGTGAAGGCTTTGATTTCTTCACGTGGACTTCTAGTAATTTCTCCTGATCTCCGGGTAGTAGAATCGGACGCCCGTGTGTGTTGTTGCGCACGTGAACAAAAAATCCCTTGGCAGTTAGAAATAAAAAAAAAGAGTAACCTTACGGCGCTGTCCGGGCAAAATTTAGAGTTAAAAATCTACTCAAAGTATTTCAGGATCATCGCCGGTGCTACGGAGATTTTTCGGACTCGGACTTGAGTCAGAATTAGAACAGAGCACTTATGGGTTACTACCCTTGAGCTATGATGTTGATCTGTCGTCTAAACCTAAACCAAAACCTAAATCTAAGTAACGAAACAGTGCTAGGTCGACCTGTCTGCTGCTATGTCGGAACCTCGACTAGGGATTAGCTAACGACTAACGACCAACTAACGACTATGTTGCAATGTTTGAAGCGAAGATTTTAACCCTAGTCTGACTGAATGTTGGGTGTTTTTTTTTTATGGCGGTCATTCTATCTCTTTGGCACCTTGTCGCTTAATGGGGCACTTCCTTCTAACCATCTCAAACCCACGGCCTCTTTTCATTGCCATCTTGTGCAGCTCGCCCCATGCCTTTCTCTTTTCACTTCATATTCCAGTTACCGAATTCTTCCGTGTAGGTGTTTTCCCTTTATTCCCTTGACCTCGTAGGCCTCAGTAATAGGACACCCTAGTCATATTGTTTCAGATTTTTCCTAAATATGTCCAATTCTACACAAGCATCTTTTCACGATGTCTTGATTTGCTTGAGTTTGGATTTTCCCAAAGCTTTGCGCTCTCATTGGAACTGTAAGTTGACATTCTTATAGCGTCACCACGTCCAGTGTAAGCATAGTGGTGGAGCCAGTAACGGGATCTATCCAGGGGCTGGAGAGCTGCAAAACCTGAAATGCTTGGAAAGTAACAACTGGTGTCCTGCGCATGGGGTGGTTCGCATCGCTTGATAAAATTCAGGTTAGGAATTTATAAAGGCTAGATAGAGTATATGTGGTGTCCGGGGGAATGAACAAGCTGATACACTGTCTGCTGTCGCTCCCCTGGGTGATGAGCCTCTTTATTATAATTCGGAGGACATAGTGAAAGCTCCTAAGGATAAGACAGATAGTTGGAAAAGAACAGAGATAGTTTCTATACCCTGAAAGACTAATTCAGCGGTAAACGGAAATAGTTTCTATACCCTGAAAGACTAATTCAGCGGTAAACAGAGATAATTTCTATACCATGAAAGACTAATTCGGCGATAAACAGAGATAATTTCTATACCATGAAAGACTAATTCAGCGGTAAACAGAGATAGTTTTTATACCTCGATCGACTAATTTAGCGGTAAACACAGATTGTTTCTACGCCCTGAAAGTTTAAGTCAGTGGTAAACGAAGATAGTTTCTATACCTTGAAAGACTAATTCAGTGGTAAACAGAGATAGTTTTTATACCTCGAGAGACTAATTTAGTTGAAGGTAAACAGAGAATCTGGACGATATTAAACGGTCTAAATAGTGAGGCAGGGAGGATGTAGAGGATACTGTAATCAGGTTGCAGCCGACACTATTAGCATGGGAGACTTTTCGTTGGTTACCGAGGATTGAGACGGAGCACTTATAGGATATCCCGAGTGCCGTGGTGTCAGTTCTTGATTGCCTGATTGATTAACTGATTGATTGATTGATAGATTGATTGATTGACTGTCACTGATAATTTCATTTATTCATTCATTCGTTTTTTCCGTCGCATCATTTGAATTCTGTTATTTTGCGTAATCACCAGCTAATAAATGGTTGTCGTTAAGCCAGTAACTACTCTCACTGCTTCTGTCTCAAAGAGTTCTAATTTTAGAGTACAAAAATAATAAAGTAAAGATCCCTTTTCACCCCTCTAGGCGCATCGGGCATATTTGAAGAGGACCCATATTTTTTTTCAGACCTAGGTGGATAATGTGGTCAGCATTACGCTGGCCCTCATTACTTCCCGAGTAAATACATCCTGGTAACCATTTTAGGCTCGGTCAACCTGCGACAAAGCACAACAATGCTATTTTAAATTTGTATCGTATCAGAATTTACAACTGATACAAAATAAAGTTCGATGAGTATACAGTGATACTTGGGCTAAGGAAAATAATTTGTTCCAGAATCACAATCGTTTGCAGAAATCTTTGTTAGCCGAAATTTGATTGGCGTATAAATTCAGCTATGGCAAACTACTGGACGTAAATTTGCCTAGAGAAACCACACAACAGCCAGGGGCTGCTGGGGTTGCTTCTGCAACGTCCTGTAAAGGATACGCAACTAACCTTATAAATTCAGCTAACAACGCTGCCGCTTCGTGTTAGCGCGCACATTCGGTTAAAACATTAGTTAGCCGAATTGAAATTCGTTAGCCAAGGCCGTGAATAAAAATCTTTGTTGGCCGAACAATTGGTGAAGTGTATTCCGCACATTTGTCAAGCTATAGTCGCACTTCTTCTGGGTTTTCCCTTAAAACGTCGGCACGGTGTGTTGTGTTTCATAGCTAGACCTCCATGGCTGTTACTGTTCTCTATATAATTTCTATTGGGCATGCCTGAGTATTGGGAAATGAAAAAACAGACAGATTGTCTGGTTTTTGCACCAATGCGTGGTGCATATGTGCATGGCAAGTTAGATGTGATCAAGGTCTGAAGAGAATGGTACATCTAGTAAGTGGGACCTGGAGATCTGGTTGAAACTCTACACTGAAAAGCAAGGCCGACAAGTAATCAAACCTGCTACTGGCACCATTGGCAGTGGATTTCTTCGCTAGCTGCTGAAGATGAGCAGGGCGTTCATATGGGAATTTCCCGAGTGTTGTGATGTCAGTTGTTAGATCAACACTCACAGCTCCACAACGATATCTGCACATTGAGTTCCATCACATCGCATGTTCGCAAATCCTGATTTAGTAACTTTTTAGAAATTGCATTTTAAGTGGCGCTTCGTAATGCCGGATTCGATTCCAGCTGCGGGCCATGCGCCTTGAGTTGGTTTCAACAGTGGTATCAAGAAAGCTGACCGTCCAGAAGCAATGGCAAAATACTGAAGGTAAATTTGCCTAGAAAAACATCATAACAGCCAGGGGCTGTTAGGGTTGGTTCTGCAACGTCCTGTAAAGTATACGCAATTAACCTATTTTGAGTGGCAGTTGGTTTCTTTTCTTCTCTTTTCCCCACCTCTCACCCTGCCCGACCCCATATAGGACTGCAGCACGCCTACAAGGACACGAGTATACTATTCATGGACTTCATAAATGAACAGAGGGGTACCCTTGATGTCGTAGAAATATTACACATATAATAAACAAACAGATGATGTATTGATCGGCACTAATAGAAAGAAGTAGACAGATAGAAGAACACACTAGACAATTTAAAAATTGAAAGCTAGAGTTACGGTGCCGGGAATCGAACCTGTCACCTCCACATGGCATGTGCGCCTCGCTTTTGGAAACAAGTGTACAAAGAACATGACCAACTAGGCACCCCTAGAAAAAGGTGTCTTTATCGGCCAGGTCTATAGTACAGCTTGAAACTCATAATTATGGAATAGGGACAGAATTCATTTCAAATCTTTGAAATGGCACCATAAATTTCAGAAATTTGTAATAACCAAGCAAATGTCGAATATCAAACAGGGCAACAATTTACAATGTTTTTACTAGACAACATAAACATTGAAAGCTATACTTACCGTGCTATTGTTAGTGTTCTTCTATGTGTCTACTTCTTTCTGTGAGTGCCGATCACTACATTGTCTGTTTGTTTGTTACATATATAATATTCATGGACTATCCAGTCCGTCGGTACTGAATGAGTTAATTCAGCCATACCTGTTAAATATGTTTATGAAATGTCGATGACTCGTGTCCTGTTGACTCCTGTCTGAGCTGGCTGTTGACACGACTGTCCTAGACATTCGATACTTCAACAAGGGAGAGCGGGCTGGGAGGGAAGCAGAAGTATAAGAATAAAGATCTTCACTAATGATCTATCTAACAGCAAGGACTGAGCAAAGTGAAATCTGTAGTTTTGTAGTTAGAAGTGAATATTTTCTGTTCTTGTGTCACTTGTTTATTCAAAGTTGTCATTGCTTTAAGTGCGGGTTCTAAGGATGTCGCCTTGGATGCGTCAACTTTTGAGTATTGTTTGTATAATTTTTGTCATGTGTTTGTACCATGTAATCGTTAAAAGGTCGATTTCTGTGATTTATTATTTAAGATAGATTGTAGATTGATTTTGCCGGATCTGACAAGACTTTACATGCGGGATCGGAAAAAGTGCATCACAGTGATTTAGTGTGGAAGTGTGATTTAACCAATTTTCACAGCACAGTGATTTAGTGTGGAAGTGTGTGATTTGACCAATTTTCCCAACACGGTGATTTAGTATAACTCTACAGCACTGGTAGATTTCCACATTACTGCGACTTAGTTCAACGTTAAGGACTTTTTTCCTCGCCTTTAGGCATATTCAATATCCAGTCCTAGACCTATATTTTCAGAACACTCGGCACTCGGTGGCTGATAGGTCAACATAAGGACGGACGTCTTTACTTCCCAGGAGTTAACCTGGTGCCCATTTATAGTTGAAAGTAAAGATGTTCACTCATTTCAAATAAACAGCCTGTGCTAACACTCGTGAGTACTTTATTTTTAATTCACCTCAAACAAAGGAAATCTCGGAGTTCCTAGGAAAGTCAAATATTCTAAGGGTGTTTTAAATTGGGGTTAGGGTTAGGGTTAGGGTTAGAGATATTCGGTGTTTCTGAAGCGGTTGGGGGCTGACAAAGATCATAACCCTGACCCCTCACCCCCCATCCCCACCCCCATCCCCACCCCCAACCCATAGACTAGAATTTTTGACTTTTCCGGAAACTCCAGGGTTTCTTGTGCTTGGGGTGAATACAAAAATAAAATAACCCAATGGTGACTATCACTATAATGTAAGCGGTGCTAAGTGGTCTCGGGGTATTGTGTCCACCTCGAGTGCAGGAGGTTCCAGGTTTAAGCTCCGGTAAAGGCTGGGATTTTTTCATGGTGACTTCTAGTAATTTCCGCTGGTCTCTGGGTAGTAAGATCGGTCGCTCGTGTGTATTGTTGCGCACGTAAAAAAAAAATCAGTAGGCAGTTGGAAATTGTCAAGAGTAGCCTTACGGAGCTGCCCGGGCAAAATTTGGAGTTTAAAATCTAACTAAAGTGTTTCAGGATCCTTGCCGGTGCTACGGAGTTCATGCACTGCGCTGAGATTCTTCAGACTCAGGCTTGAGTTAGAGGTAGAACGGAGCACTTATTGGTTACACCCGTGTGCCATGATGTTGATCCGTCGAATAAAATAAACATAAACTTTAGAATGTATCAGACGCTTGCGGAACCGAGACATTAAAACAAACTAGAATCCAAGAGTCGGCTCTGTGGCTAAGTCGATGCGAACGCTTCGTAATGCCGGGGTGCCGGGTTAGATCCCGGCTGCGAGCCATGCGCACTGCGTTGGTTTCGACAGTTGTGTCTAGAAGCCTACCGTCCAGAAAGCAATGGCAAACTACTGGACGTAAATTAGCCTAGAGGAACCATACAACAGCCAGGGGCTGCTGGGGTTGGTTCTGCAACGTCCTGTAAAAGGATATGCAACTACCCAGCCCCCACTATCCAAGAAAGTTGGATGGATTGACTGACTGTATTTATTGCTTGTTGGTATGGGGCACCGAGGCCGTGAGCCCGATGATTTGGAACGGTATGGTTAGTGAAGATGAGAAATATTGACATCTTGAAAGATCTGAACATCAAGGAAGATTGGCTAATAAACAGCATCCTTTCTCGAAAGCTGAAATATTTTGGTCATATCAAGCGCCACGACGGATTTGAAAATTATAGCAGAAGGCATGGTACCAGGACGGAGGGGCAGGGGCCGACTGACACGAAGATGGGCACAGGATATAAGTGACTCCTTGAATGTGAAAGTGCATAAGGCGGGATAACTGGCGAGAGACCGAGTTTCTTTCAGGCAGACTGTGATGAGAGCGACGTTCTGCAAAGGACCCGCTACATGATGATGATGATGGTTAGTGCAGTATGCTGTCGAATAATTCAGGCTAGGATGTTTATTTTGGCCCCTAACAGAAAATATCCCTGTATCTTACCGGGAATCGAACCCTGGTCTCAAGCATAAGAGGTCAGTAAAATGTTTGAAGTAAAGACCTTTTACCATGCCTTCAGGCGTATTGAGCCAAATCAGCACCGGGTGAGTGATGTGGTCAACATCAAGCGGCCTCTTTTACTTTCCACGACTGTACCTAGTATCCACTCAGGGATGGGTCGACTTGACAGCCAAAGTAATTTTTTTTTTTTAAATCAGGTTCGCTAGGACCCGAACCCAAGACCTTCCGAACCGCAGACGAACGTTTAGTCGCTACACCACCTCGGCGGCTCGCTGAGAATCAGTGTTTCAGAGAATCGGCTAGTCGCTTGTCCTAGAAAAGTGGCTGGATACCCACACCAGTTAAGTTAAAGAGTGTTAATAAACCTACTTGTAATGTGTAGCTTTGACGCATTAGAGATAAGTTGTCGGTGAGAATTGTTTTGGTGTCTGGAGTTGGTGACCAGGCTTCAGCCAGCTAGGACGTCTCAGACCCTTGTACAATAACCAGCAGTGGGTGGATTCTAGCTTTATGCCAGTTTTGGTTCTATACGTCAGCTTTAGTTGCTATGAACTACAGATATATCGTAGGGTAAAGGTAAAGGTAAAGTCCGGTTGCAAAAGATATGTGACTGGCCGAACGGTTAGGACGCTGGGCTGTCCAACAGGAGACCAGGGTTCGAAGCTTCGGTAAGACTGGGGATTTTTTCTGCCGTGGGCAAAATAACAAATCCTCACCTGCACACTCGCGGCGACAGCACTAGCCATGTAGCCGTAAATCGTCAGGCTCAAAGAATCCCCTCAGCATACACCGCAAAAGTTGTGTAATAAGGCAGTAACTGGCATTATAAACCAGTGTTCTGCCACCAGTATGGACAGCTAATAAGAAACTGTCCGCCTGTGTCGCCGTCTGCATACAGCTCCGTAGCGACGTTCCTCCATATACCCCAAAGTGTTAACTCTGGTACTTATAACCTAAAGGCTGGGTGAACCCCGGGAACAGTACGATTTCAAAAACCGGCCGTGGGCTGCAGCGATTCGCAGCTGAATTTGAAAGCGAGTCTCCTATCGACTGCGCTAACGCGGCTTAGATAGTAGGGTGCCATATTATGGTGCATGGCTATTCTTTGGAAAGGTGTTGGCTGCTGGTGTCCCCAACCATTTTTAAAGTTTGAGCCGCCTTTGCTTGTCAATATAACGTCAAGATTATTACTGATTACTGATATAAGATTCATCGACATTCCACACCATACATAACCATAGATGCTCCGTCTCCCGCAGCAGATGTCTTAATATAGTGTAGATACTAACTATGATACAGACACCATAGACCTTTATAATAACGAGGAAGTACATACATCAGGAGATGTAATCGATTCACCCACACTAAACGAACTACTGTTTGCTGACGACCAGTGCTTGTTCTACCCTGAAGAACATAGACTGCAAGACCACATTACCAGGTTAAACTCAGCATGTAGTGAATACAACATGAAGATCAATGTAAACAAAACCGAAACAATGCAAGTTAGTAGACATTCTGCCCCACTACACATACAGCTGAATGGTTCTGCCCTGAATCAAGTTAGGGAGTTTAAATATCTAGGAAGTATGATCACAGAAGATGGTAGAATTGCAGAGAAATAGAAACCAGATGTCACAAAGCAAGTGCACTTATATACCAATTGTCACCATTATTAGGACATCAAATCATAAATATGAGTGCAAAGAGATAGATTATTAATAGCATATTTATTCCAACATTAAGCTACCAGTGCCAAACATGGACACTATCTAAAGCCCATATTCACAAAATTACCACCTGCGAGATGAGGTGCCTGAGAAAAGCAGCCAACCTAACCATCCGAGATCGAGTGAATAATGAAACTACCAGGCAAATTGTGGGAACAGCACCTTGTACTAGATTCATCGAGAAACAGCAGATCAAGTGGTATGGCCATCTTGTTAGAATGCAGCAAGATCAAATACCATCACAAGCACTACATCTCAGAAGATCAACTACAAGAGCAAGAGGACGGCCGCGGAAAACATGGATCGACAACATTAAAGACACTGTACGCCTTCACGGCATAACAATAGCCAGTGGCAGCCAACGTGCACTGGATCGCAAATTATTCCTCCCCACGGCGCTTAACGGCAGAGGTGGTTCATGCTGATGATGATGATTACTGATTTAGGATTTATCGACATTCCACACCATGCATAACCATAGATGCTCCGTCTCCCGCAGCAGATGTCTTAATATGGTGTAGATACTAACTGATCGCGTAGTAAACTGATTATACACACGTAGTTCTCTTCCTCATAAACGCCTCTCCTTGTCAGATCCACTCCTAAACCATCATTCACATATTCTAACACATGTGATTTAATATAATTTCACGTCTTGAAAACGGGTTCGAAGTATTTCAAGGAAAAACAATCAATACAAACAGTCTATCCAGACGGCGTAATGCTGACCACATTAGCCACCTAGTACCGATTGGTCTGTAAAAATATGGGTGCTCTTCCCATATGCCTGATGCACCTGCAGGCGTGAAAAGGGATATATGTAAATATATATTTTTTTTATTTATTTATTAAAATTTGTTGTCTAATCTTATTTGACAGCGACAATTTTATGATTATTCGTTTCAGCTTCAAGCGAGCCCGACTTACGTTAGAGCGCGTATTCACTAAAACATTCATTAGCCGAATCTAAAGTCGTTAGCCGGGCCGAAAAACGGCAAAAATAGCCGGAAAATTCGTTAGTCGGTTCACTCATCACTGTAATTCAAATACAATTGTTTCAGGGGAAAGAATTTGAGAGACACATATTTTTTACGTTTTTGAAATAGTTGTTTCCCTTTGATCGTTTTGTTTTAAATGTCCTCTTTTATTTTGCGCGACAGTAAGTGGTTGCACGCTAGCCTGCCGGGAAAAAAAAAAGTATTTGAATTCGTATTACCCCCTTGTGGGTTCTGGAGCCCGATTGTGGGGGGAGAGGGAACTAGACCCACTGCCTCCCCAAAGAGCATGTCGTAAGAGTCGACTAATTGGGGGTTTCCTTCGAGGTCGGAGTGTATCTGCCCGAGAGTTAAGGAACCAGTAGTCTGCATACAAGTAAATCAGATCTGTAAAACGTATGTGCACGCAACACTCACGTTCTGGAACAAGTCTAAAATTCAGAGGTGGGTGAGCAGTCAGAAACGCCTCAAAGAAGAAGAATCCCAATGAGGTAAGGGAAGGAGGAAGAGGAATGACTTTGGCTCTTATGTCTACCAAGCCTAACATGGGAACTAATACATGTCTCGGGAAGTTCAGGCGGTCTGGTTGTTGGTGACCAGAACATCCATGGCGTCAAAAAGACCCTTCACATTTACTTTACTTTTCATTGTGCGCTATTAGAAAAAGACCTTTCACATTTACTTTACTTTTCATTGTGCGCTATTAGAAAAAGACCCTTTACATTTACTTTACTTTTCATTGTGCGCTATTAGAAAAAGACCCTTTAGATTTACTTTACTTTTCATTGTGAGGAATTTGTGGTTTGGCGTGAAAACTTGTTTAGTGGCTGCATCGGCAGGATGTTAGTTTACTCGCCTCTAAGGCAGAAGCATTCAGACTTCAAAGGAAACACCCATAATTAGTCGCATACGACATGTTTTGTCCCCTAGAGGACCCATTAGGGTCGTGGAGGTGTATTGATGGAAGCATTAGCACACAACATCTGCTATCTTTCTCTGTCTTCTGCTTGATGATTAAGTGTATAAAAGTGAAAGAGGTTACTGACTATGATAAATTAATGTTGCGTTTGTATTATGTTTGTCTTTGTGCTCAAAATTACAACAAGAAAACACATGCAATTCTGGGTAAATATTCAAGTTAATCAGCATTTTAAACTACAACATTTTGAACTACAACATTTTAAACTACAACATTTTAAACTACAACATTTAAAACTAGATGCCCAACAAAACAGACTTGCACAAAATGGTAGTTATCTTGGACCGAATTTGTCGGGAATTAATAGCTGATAAAATAGAAGAATCGGTACAAGCGCTGATTAAAGAAAATTCACACACAGGAAACATCGTTATACACACAGATGGGTCTGTAGTGAGAGGTAAGGAAGAGTGGGCATGGTTTTATTGCAAATGTTTATGGGCACTGTTCGAAAGCAGAGAGCCTAGCGTATAATGTCACAATCTCCAGTATGAGAATGGAGGTGGAGGCCGCAACGGCAGCTTTGCGATGACTTGAGAGCAGCACAGTCCAGCATGTGGTAACTGTAACGGACTCATTGAGTATGCTTCGGAAAATAGAAACTGGCGCCCTACGCGTAGAGTGAACTGCTTCGCTTGATAAAACTGGTCAGCAGCATATCGTGGATTTTCTGTACAGGATATTCGGGTGTCCGGGGTAATGAGCCAGCTGGTAGATTGGCTGCTGCTCCTGTGGGAAGTAGCTACGTTATGAGAAAGGGGAAAGTGTTGAAGACTCTCCTGGATCAAGTAGACAGTGCAGCAGAACAAGAAAAGAATCCATACAATGATAGGCTAAATCAGCGAGGGGTCAGGAGACGGTCTAGATGACATTGAACAGTGCGGGAAAAACAGGCGGACTGTTAATCAGGTTGCAAAATCACTATTAGCATTTCGACCCTTCGTTGGCTACCGAAGAAGGTGATGGAGCACGTGTGGGAATGTCTCGAGTGCTGACTGATTGATTGATTGATTCATTCATTCATTCACCCCTACTGTATGGGGCAAAACTTCGGACACTGGACAATAAAAAGGAATTCGAAAAAATCAAATTGTGGTGAGAGTGAGAGAGAGAGAGAGAGAGAGAGAGAGAGAGAGAGAGAGAGAGAGAGAGAGAAAGATAGAGATAGAGAGAGAGACAGAGAGACAGACAGACAGATATATAGATAGAGAGAAAGAGAGAGAGAGAGAGAGAAAGATAGAGATAGAGAGAGAGACAGAGAGACAGACAGACATATATATAGATAGAGAGAAAGAGAGAGAGAGAGAGAGAGAGAGAGAGAGAGAGAGAGAGAGAGAGAGAGAGAGAGAGAGAGAGAGAGAGAGAGAGAGATGGGAATGAAGCCAAGTCAATCATCCCTCTTTCAAAGATCTGTTTCTCATCGTGACATATGCACACTTTTCATTCCTGCAAAAACATCTTTTTTTTTTTTTCTACAGACATCCCAGCTTCTCTACCACAATCGTCAACTTCCACCACCCACATCCACCCTGCCACTTGTCTCCACCGACCATCCCGTATCTAAGTGATTGCCCGGGTGTGCCTGAACACTTCTCCTCCATTATGTTGGCCAGGAATCAGCGACAAGCATCTCATGAGAGTTCCCTCAGAAAATGCAATTTATCACGAGTAGTCACGTCCTCGCTTTTTCCACGATTCCCGGCTGTATGATTGCATCAACTTCCGGTTCAAGGTCGCCAAATTGCAGTGTAATAGATTCTCATTGGGTATTTTAGAATCGATCATAACTAAGACGCCTCGTCGTTCACGTAGTTTGTGGATTGCTTTATTCACATATAATAAATTGTTTGTGTGTGTACGTATGTTTTTTTTTCTTTTAAGTCATGCTTTCAGCTGAGGGTGGTCATGAAATGGGTTCTTTAATTTTAGCTAACCCCAAACACAGGTAATTCTGGGATCGCAGGGAAAGTCTAGTTTTGTAGCGGTGTTAGGTTTCAGATAAACACCAACTAACCCTGACGCTAACCCTATCATCCCTATAATATCATCTGGGATACCCCGTGTTTCGAGTAAACGTAAAATTAAAGTACCACAAAATGTAGTCCAGGTTTAGGGGGAAAAAAGGGGGGTGTTTTATATGCGAAAGTAACAATTCTACCAGTACAATTTTAGTAGCTCAGAACTCTAATTTCGTACTCCGGCACGCTGCAACCAAAAAACTAGGGGCGGGTTTGAGTGTGTGTATGAGGAGAGGGAACATATGGAAATACGCCCAGAACCCGAGTGTTGCGTGTACATCCGTTGGACAGGGCTGACTCATGTGCATGCAGACTTTTGGTTCCTTGCCCCTCAGGCAGATGTACTCCAATCTTAAATAACACTGCCAATTCGTCGACTCTTACGACATGCTTTTGGGCAGGCAGTGGGTCTATTCTTGTTTTCCCCCACAAAGGGGCCCCGGAACCCACACAGCGATGGAAATAATTAATCCTGGAGGTTCTTACCCGACCACTGACTGGGCCGCTGCACCGCTTTTCAGTTTGACCAATAAAGCCACCGCCCCTTTACCGACCAGCACCCCCCCCCCCCCACCTCGAAATTGGATTGTTGCGCCCGTGTAGGGAAACACTTGTCGACACTCTTTCTTTAGTCACATTAACTGTAATCACCCTGGTGTTTCAGCGGCGTCTGTGGATTAGCAGCATAGGAATTGCGAGTTCGATTCGTAATTCCAACGTACCCCGATCGAAACTCAAAGCTGGCTGCGTGGATTTTTATCGTTGTATGGGGTCGACCCAGCCTAATATGGGTACCGGGGTGGATTTCCTGTGGAAGTAAAGACGTAATGCTGACCACACTACCCACCTAGCGCCGATTAGTCTGTAAAAATATCGGGTGCTCTTCCCATATGCCTAAAGACATTAAAAGGGATGTGTTAACAAATGCAATTTCATTTTAATAAAGCCTTTAAGACGAGCATGTAATATAGTTTATGTGATTTTGCAGATAAATTCTTCATTATTTCTGTTTCTAAAAATTAAACGACAATATACTTTTATCACCCGTATTTTTAAAAGTTGTATATATTTTAAAGTTTTTCTTAAATTATCTGGTGTAAATTAATACAGTAGGGGTTTCATAACCTTATATAGATCAGGGCCTCATCAAGTTTACAACCTGCCCTGGATCCACCTTTACCCAGCATACCATTTCCTGTGCTTATATTTCCTTCTGCCTTCTCTAGAGCATTAGATGTGAAGTAAAAGACCAAAGGAAAGCACGCTAACGATGTGGGTATTTCCCCTTATCCCCGACTCGGGAATTCCCATCAACAATAACCAAGCAGAAATATAAATATTGTCATGGGAGATAATCAATACCCATTCCTGACAATCTCTTCTTACTAGCTCCTAGCAGAATTGTGGCTCTTGACGGAACCGTTGCAGGAACCCACTTTATGGGGGACAGCGCCTGTGTCCCGCCTTGTCGCCACAGAACTAGCCGGGAGAAAATCCCGAGTGCAGCACGAATCTAAAGAACTCAAGTGTTTCTAATATCGACGTGTGGAAAAAGTGTACGTGTTCTGTTTTCGGGCACACTTATGAAATGTGAATTACTTGAGTCAATAAATTCAAGAAGACAAGTAACTATGCCGAGCAGTTCTTCTACAGCCATGGTGATGGATGAGATAACAACATTGTGGAGTTAATGAGCTTGTCTGAGTGTGCCGCCCTGCTCTAGAATGCTGCATCACCATTGGTGAGTAATTAAACAGATTGTTTGTGTTTCTTTGTCAGATAAATATTTATGCGTCTTTTTTTTCTCAAGATTTTGTAAAACTTGAATGTATGTTGAAGATTGGATGCAACTAATTACATTTAGTGTCGTCATTGTCACCGATTTTAAATTTCGTCACTTGAGCGTTGGGGGCAGTAACAATTTTCTGTCTTCTTCCCCTCCAATGGAGTATAGGCACTCAGCCAGCTCAAGCCAAATCGTTCTATTTTCCCTATCGCATGCAGCGCTCCCTATGTCCTTCCCGTCCTTTTAACTTCACTCCTGAGTTCCCTTCTCCATGTTTTTTTTGTGTGGGGGTTGGTCTTCCTCTATTTCTATGCCCCTGCGGGTTCCAGTGCAAAGACACTCCAATCACACTGCTCTCATGCTTCATCAGCGTGTGTCCTATCTAACACCAGCGTGCCCTCTTCACGTCCCAGTCCACCGTAACCCGCCCAGCTCTCTCCCAAAGCTCTATACCAGCAATTCTATCACACCATTCGATTCCCTCCCGCATCCAATTATTGCCACTGGAGAACGTGTACAGTGTTTTTAATTGTATCTGTTCGTCTTATCCTCGGGATTGCTGTTGCCCTGACAACATAATTTTGTTTAAATATCTTTAACTCCCGCGTTGGAACCGTGTTATCCCAAAAGAGTTGCCAGATATTTCAGGCCGGAATTCTGCACTTGGAGAGTCATTCTGATGATGTTGCAGAAGAACATGAGGTTCTTTCGTGTTAGTTCACTCCATCTCAGAGAGAGTTCCCTGGAAAGTCCAATAGTATAGGAGGGCTACTTTCTGAAATGAATACCAGCTAATTCTAACAGTAAACCCCCCCCCCCCCCCCTTTTCCCCCCTTTTTCACTCCCCAGTAATATTAGAATGTCCCAGGATTTTCCGAGATGAGGTGACCTAAAATGACATTACCAAAGATGACATGATTCTATCTGAATAATGTGTAGCATTTCTTACAGGAATACTTGCAGATTTTTCATGTCTTCGAAAATAGGAAATTCCCTGTCCTGTTGCAATTTTTTTTTAAAGGAAAAGATGAACATAATTCCAGGTCGATTTTTTTTTCTCTCGAGAAAACACGGTAGTTTTCGTGGCTTAATTCGAACGAGATGACCAAACCATTCGATCTTCTGGTTCTCAATGAGTTTCATGCAGGGCGTTATTCATACAGTCTATCTTGCAGTACGAATTCTCCCTCGGTCAGGGATGGGTGATGATTGTCACTGATAATTTGTACCCAACCATAAGACATGTAATCGTCTTTATGGCTTGTCGAGCTAAGCACTGATGGGGATATACTGGGTTATAGATTCGGTATTGGCAGTGTAAAACCTATCTCGCCGTGTGGATTCTTTGGTGGAAAACTCTCCGCGTGGGTTCAAGAGCCCCAGTTTTAGTGGGGGGGGGGGGGGGGGGGGGGGGGGGGGGGGGGGGGGGAGAAGGAAAAGACCCCGGACCCACCCTGCAACCCAGATAAACAATGTGAATTAAAAAAGCGAACAACTAAGCTCTGCAGAAGCGTATGTATTGTGATGACAAGCGCAAATATCGCAACCTTGCTGTATACCACAGCAACAGAATTAGGCTGTTCTTTTAAAGAGTTACGCAGAAGAAGAAGAAAAATAAAACGAGAATGAAGACGAATCAGCAGCAACAGAAGAAGAAAAAGAGGCATCAGCAGACGAAGAAGAAGAAAAAAGAAAAATACGAAGTAGTAGAAGCAGCAGCAGCAGCTGCAGCGATAGTAGTAGTAGTAGTAGTAGTAGTAGTAGTAGTAGTAGTAGTAGTAGTAGTAGTAGTAGTAGTAGTAGTAGTAGTAGCAGTAGTAGTAGTAGTAGTGGTGGTAGTAGTAGTAGTAGTAGTAGTAGTAGTAGTAGTAGTAGTAGTTGTATGGTGGTGGTGGTAGTAGTAGTAGTGTTAGTAGTAGTAGTAGTAGTAGTAGTAGTAGTAGTAGTAGTAGTAGTAGTAGTAGTAGTAGTAGTAGTACTAGTAGTAGTAGTAGTAGCAGTAGTAGTAGTAGTGGTGGTAGTAGTAGTAGTAGTAGTGGTGGTAGTAGTAGTAGTAGTAGTAGTAGTAGTAGTAGTAGTAGTAGTAGTAGTAGTAGTAGTAGTACTAGTAGTAGCAGCAGTAGTAGTAGTAGTAGTGGTAGTAGTAGTAGTAGTAGTAGTAGTAGAAGTAGTAGTAGTAGTAGTAGTAGTAGTAGTAGTAGTAGTAGTAGTAGTAGTACTAGTAGTAGTAGTAGTAGCAGTAGTAGTAGTAGTAGTGGTGGTAGTAGTAGTAGTAGTAGTAGTAGTAGTAGTAGTAGTAGTAGTAGTAGTAGTAGTAGTAGTAGTAGTAGTATGGTGGTGGTGGTGGTGGTAGCAGTAGTAGTGTTAGTAGTAGTAGTAGTAGTAGTAGTAGTAGTAGTAGTAGTAGTAGTAGTAGTAGTAGTAGTAGTAGTAGTAGTAGTAGTAGTAGTAGTAGTAGTAGTAGTAGTAGTAGTAGTAGTGGTGGTGGTGGTGGTTGTGGTGGTAGTAGTAGTAGTAGTAGTATTAGTAGTAGTAATAGTAGTAGTAGTAGTAGTAGTAGTAGTAGTAGTAGTAGTAGTAGTAGTAGTAGTAGTAGTAGTAGTAGTAGTAGAAGTAGTAGTAGTAGTAGTAGTAGTAGTAGTAGTAGTAGTAGTAGTAGTAGTAGTAGTAGTAGTAGTAGTAGTAGTAGTAGTAGTAGTAGTAGTAGTAGTAGTCGACATATTATCATCATCTCACATCGAACAATTCAGTCCATAAGTGCTCATATCCCCTCTTCAGTATCTCCCTCATTGTGTAGTGGCTTCTGACACCGGTTATGTGTTGGTTTACTATTCTTCACTGGGCTACAGTGTAGCGCTCTTGTCTGGCTTCACCCCTTTTGATGTTATGCTCGTGTAGTCTCATCAGTGTTGCAGATTCACAATCATTATTTGATTCGTTCAATCGAGCAGCCTCTCTAAGGACATTCAGTATATCAGCGCTGTTCATTGTTCGCCCCGTTCCAACGTGAGCATCACTTGCAAGTCTGTCAGCTTGTTTATTCCTGTTTACACCTGAATCGCCTGGAACAAACATGAAACTAATTTTTTGGTCAGCCTAGATCTTCCAGAAACTACCCTAATCAACATATTAATCATTTGTGCCCACGCATTATTATAAAGAAGCTACCCTAAACGATCTATTAATCATCTATGTCCACGTATAAATAAAACGAACTAACCTAATCAACCTATTAATCTTCTATGCCAACATATAAATAGAAAGAACCTACCCTAATCAACATATTATTCATCAATGCCAACATATAAATATAAAGAAACTACCCTAGTCAACGTTTTAATAATCAGTGCCCATGTATAAATACAAAGAAACTACCAGAGTCAACCTATTTATAATCAGTGCCCATGTATAAATACAAAGAAACTACCTTAATCAACCTATATCATCTATGCCTCCTATAAATAGAAAGTAACTACCCTTGTCATCCTATTATTCATTTGTGCATACTTATAAATATAAAGAAACTACCCTAATCAACCAATTAATGGTCTTTGCACACCTATAATAAAGAACAAAACTACCCTAGTCAACTTAATATTCATATATGCCCACATTTAAATGTAAATAAACAACCCTTATCAAACTAGGAGTCATCTATGTCCTCGTGTAAATATTTAGAGAAACTAACCTAATCAACCTATTAATCATCTATGTCCTCGTGTAAATATTTAGAGAAACTAACTTAATCAACCTATTAATCATCTATGCCAACATATAAATATAAAAAAATCTACCCTAGTCAACCTATTAATCATCTGTGCACACCTATAAATATAAAGAAACTACCCTAATCAACCTATTAATCATCTATGCCCACGTTTATCTATATATATGCATATATATATGTGTGTGTTTGTGTGTGTGTGTGTGTGTGTGTGTATAAACTACCCTAATCAATCTATTAATCATTTATACCAACCTAGAAATGTCAATAAATATTTTGTGTCTATCATGTTCCTAATGTGGATGAGACTGTTGCTGCAAACAGTTAAGAACACAAATGTTATGCTATCTCAATCGACATTACTGCAAATTAAGCATTGCCATGTGTGCTCATTCCTCTGAAGTCGGCCTATAGGTGCTTTACCATGCTTTACTCCCACGTCACATAATCGAGTTAGTTTCATTGGTTCGTCATTAACCACTAGCCCAGTCGGTACCGCTACATAAGAAATTGGAGCTCGATCGCTTGGAGAAAGTACAAATCGTAATAAGGTTTCCGTAGGTGATACTGCTGCAGAAAGATCAAAGTAAAGCTTGTTGATGATATCTGCTCTGTCCCTGCTTCATTTGTATTTAGAAAGTTGTTTTTGTTTCCCAGGCTGGTGAGTAAAAAAGTAAAAGTAAAGATTCCTCTTCACGCCTCAGGCACATCGGGTATATGGGAAGAGCGTCCTATATTTTTACAGACCAATCGGCACTGGGTGGGTAATGTGATCAGCATTACGCCGGCCGTCTTTACTTCCCCAGGACAGCCATACTGGTACCCATTTTAGGCTGGGTCGACCTGCGACGCCCCAACCCATGATAAAAATCCACGCAGCCAACAATGGGTTTCCTGGCTGGTGAAAGAAGGAGTTTTTCTTTTTCTTAAAAGATTTCATTCAACACTTGATAAATTTCTTCTCCTGTGATTTAGACATGTTAGAGTTTGGCCCTAATAGCAAAGTATGAGTAGAAAAACGCTATTGATCTGTGAAACATGTATAATTAGCAATAAACTAATGCACAAGCAATCGTGCACATATACGAACATATTCATATAAACTTGCCAATATACATATGCGCTGGCTATACACATACAGTTCAGTCATAGAAGTTATTAAAGAGATGGTTTGGCCACCTGACGAGAATGCCCTTATACCAGCTGCCACAGAGAGCCACGCTGAAGAAATATAATGAAGACAGGGCAAGAGGAAGACCACGCAAGACAGGAAGTGACATCAGAAGGAGCAGCCTAAGAGAAATGAACACCAAGTTGTACAATGCATTGGAAAAAGCGCACAAACAATCCTTCCAACACCCCCCTCCCCCGCCCTTTTTCGAGAAAGAGAAGAAGAAGAAGAAGAAGAAGAAGAAGAAGAAGAAGAAGAAGAAGAAGAAGAAGAAGAAGAAGAAGAAGAAGAAGAAGAAGAAGAAAAAGAAGAAGAAAACGATACATATACATCAATATCATCCTGTAACACAACGTGTCGTTGGGTCACCAATTGCTGTTGACTGTCTGATCAGTGTCCTCCACCTTTGAGGGTCAGATGCGATGGACTTCATGGTTGTATGCCTAAAGCCTGTCCAATCAGTAACATTCTGTAACCATCTCTGCCTCCTCTCATGTAGTATTGTTTTCGAGAGGCCGTTATATTTTATTACATGTCCGCCTGTTGTATTTCCCGTATTTTCATTGTAGTTAAAAGGGGGCTGCGTGGTCTCGCGACTTGGTGTCCGCCTCGAGTGTTAGGGGTTCTGGGTTCAATCACCTTTAAGGGCTGGGATTTTTTCGCGTGGACTTGGACTTCTCTAGTAATTCTCCCTGGTCTCGGGGTAGTGAGATCGGACGCCCGTGTGCATTGTTGTGCACGTAAAAAAAAATCCATTGGCAGTTGGAAATCGAAAAGAGTAACCTAACCGCGCTACCAGGGCAACATTTGGAGTTAAAAATCTACCCAAAGTATTTCAGGATCCTCGCCGGTGCTACAGAGCCTGCTCACTGTGCTGAGCTTCTTCGGACTCTTGAGTTAGAAGAAGAGCGGAGCACTTATGAGTTGCTACCTGTGTGTCATGATGTTGATCCATTGTTCAAACCTCAAACCTCACTGTAGTTAAAAGAGGTTCAAAGTTGCCAATATGCTGTGTAATTATGCGAAGAATCTCGACATGTGTGACGTTGTCTCTGTATGAAATGCCAAGTATTTTGTTCTGAAAAAAAAAAAAAATGCTTTTTCTTTTTTAAATTTATGTCTTTTTAGTTCAGCTGTTGAGGTCCACGTTTCACATCCATATGCAAACCTACTAACGGGAAGTGCCTTAAGCAGGCGTATCTTAGTTTTACATGGCATGTTTATGAATCTCTTTGTAATATTTGCTATTTGGCAAAGACTGATGTTGTTTGATAAATCTTAGACAATACTTATCGTATGGACCTGGGTCACTTAAAATAGATCCTAAATTTTTGAAATGATTGATTTTTTTCTCTCACTAATTTGTGACATATAACGTATTTTGACGTAGTTAGGCACCTGGATTATTAGTTTTTAGGCTTTTCCGAGTTTATTGCCATATTATATTTGGTCGATGATTTAACAAGAAGGCTTACAAGTTTGATTAGCTCTTGTGCTTCCCTGGCCAACGTGTCGATATCATATGCAGACCTCGAGTTTGTTACGTCCTCCTATACTAACTGTTTCATGATGATTCTCTAAGGCGTCAGTCTTAATTCTTTCAAAGAAGATATGAAAAAGTGTTGGGGAGAGAAGGCAGCCAAGTCGGACTCCTACTGGGGTTCGGGCTCCCTATTTGTCCGTCTAGTGCGACAGCACTACTGGCTTTGGCATAAAGCTATTCTATACTACGCATAAGGGTTTTTCCTTTTAAAACCTATTTTGTACTTTTCATAAATTCCCAACGTGCTGCCTGCGATACAATGCCAAGGGCCCACCTACATGTGCATATTATTATATGTATACATACATAATACACACACGCACACACATACACACACATATATATGTATATATATATATATATATATATATATATATATATATATATATATACATATACACACACACACAATAAGTCAGGTAGACATACAGACATACATTAAATCAAACAGACATGTAGGGTTGCATCAAAAATACCCAGACATAATCTCGTTGCTTTCTAAAATCAATTACGTAAAGATTACACAAAGACAGACAAAAACATGCAACTAAAATTGGGAAGCAATAAGACGAAACCAGCAAGCCAGACGGATCGTAAACAAAAGATAAAGTCATAACACATAATACTGGAAATCAAAATAAAGCGCGCGCTGCTAAGTCAAACAACGCCAAAAATAAACAGAAGAATAGAACAAAGTAATTTAAATGAAACGAGGTGGTGGGGGGAAAGGGGACGGGGGTAGGGGGGGGGGGGGTTTGAGAAGAACAGGAGCAAAGAGAGATAAGAAACAAAACGAAAAAAAAAATTAACTCAAGGTCAGTCAATAATAGAAAAGCAAGTAACAAAGACGATATGATGCCAGACAGGTAACAAATAAGTATGCCTCGCAAATGACACAAGGAAAGATAGATGTACGGACAGGATAAAAATGTAGTGCAGCCTAGATAGGGCAGAGAACAAACAATCTCGATTTCTATTCTGCCAAGTAAGAGCAGCAATGGCAAGCAAATAATAACAGGTGGTTTGGGATATATAGTATACATGGTCCGGCTAATAAATCTGTTACTTCTTTTTACATTACACCTCAAAGTCAGTGGTTCCTAGAGGAACAGATCACAGGGCTCTCTAAAGGTTGTTGTGCGAGGCTTTGTCCTCCAATAGCCCATACAGCTTGGATTCTATAGTGCGTTTACAAAGTCATGACCTCACACTTTAACACACATTTCGAAAACTCTTTACGGAAGAACGTCATGTTTTTTGTGATTTTATAATTTACTATTATGCAGGTGCTGTTGTTTTCTTAAAGCAGCCACAGTTCTTTGGTCTTTGTTTGAATAATAGTGTGTGTACCCCTAAAACAATAGAAAATACAGTAACTGAAACACTCCAGGAGATTGTTCGAAAATCATTTCACATGGGTAGCGATGTGTGGTGATTATTTGGATAGCTTATCCAGCATACAATGAAAAATCCACAACTCACAGAGCACTAATGCTGGAGATGACCACCTGGGAGTGAGACGTCTGTGTAACTCTGTAATTTTGTTATTTTGAAAAGTTTCCCTCACTCATAAAAGTAAATATGCTAATTGTTTACTATCTTCTTCTTCATTTTCTTTATCTTCTTCGCGTTCACCAGCTGTAAATTCCGGTAGAAAGTTCCTGTTGTTCGTCTACCACTAGACGTTATCCTTGTTATCCACGTTTCAACAACTTACACTGAACGGTTACTGGATTTCAGATTTTTTTGAGTTTTAAAGCTGGACATAACTTTTGGAACGAACTGTGTCTGTATGATAAATGGCCCCACCTGAGATCTCTGTACTGCGTGTAGAGAACATGTCTGTGGCACAGGTTCAGTATTTTGTCCCCAGTCTTGAATGTCTTGCACATATAACTGGTGTCCAGCTGAGAATCTAAGTACAGTATGAAGAGACTGACTGGGTCTTCAGGGGCGTGTTCTGTTGGGAAGTGTTCCGATAGGTTCTAATGACCGCCTTGATCTGGGGTTTAACTTCCTCATCAGTGCATCTAGAGCAGCGGTTCTCAACAAATGGGTCGCGACCCTTTCTTGGGTCAAACGACCCTTTTACGGGGTTCGACAAACACAATCGCAAAGCAAATATTTATTGGGGTTATGTAGTAACGACGAAAATAAATGGTATGATAGGGGGTCGCCACAACATGAGTAGTTGTATAAAAGGATTGTCACGCCATGCAGAACTGTATTAAAGAGTCGCAGAATTAGCAAAGTTGAGGACCGCTGATCTAAATTGTCTGGCTGG
>CAJHNH020001724.1:487066-519566 GCA_905116865.2 Candidula unifasciata
CGAGTTTCTTTCAGACAGACCGTGATGAGAGCGACGTTCTGCAAAGCACCTGCTACATGATGATGAGTTGTCTCTAACAATTTTCAGGTGGCGCCGCTCGAGTATATGGCAAGGACCCAATCCCTTCCCCCATCTTCCCCTTCACCGCAGCGTAACAAAACTTGATTTGAAAGAGGTGACAAAAAAAGAAAACTGTATGTACTGTTAACAAGAACTTGCAGGGGAAAAAATGCACCTAATTCAAAGTGTCAGTTAGCAAATGAAACAAACACAAAAAACAAGTAACCGAGTGACCAAATATCAGTGTGATGGCTGCTACTGTTTTGTCTTGGTATCTGCTTTTAGGGTGGGGAAAAGGGGGGGGGGGGAAGGGCGGGGAAGGGGGGTTGGTCCAAGGTTGAAAAAGTCACAACGAAGATCATTCTCCCCATCAGCCTGGCAGGGTAGTTTTGTTTTCATGGCTGTTAAAAAACCTGAAAATCCTGATTATCTATCTGATTAGTTAAACTGAATTCAAACTATAAGATTTCTTGACCACTCCCCACCCCCTTGAAACTTTCTCACGACCCCCGCCCCCCCCCCCTCCCTGCCGCGCCCACAATGCCGGAGACCACTGTAGAGACAGATCAACAATCTACAGACCAGTGGTTTTCAACCTTCCTAATTGGCAACTCTTTAATAAATTCGTGGTGTTGTGGTGACCCCCCAAACATACAAATATTTTCTTTTCTACTTCATAAATTCGGTGAATATGTGTTTTATGATGATCTTAGCGACCCCTGTAAAATAGTCGTTCGACCTACATGGTGAAAACCGCTGCTATAGATGATGTCGGTCGTCAAATTCATGCTGATCGACTTTACAACTCACAGAAATACCAGATACCCATTTTAGACGACTGGATGAACCCACAAGCTAAGGTCAAATATAAAAATTCCACTTGGATATAGATTCGAATCCAAACCCTTTGCCCCGGCATGTCAGTAATAACGCACAGCTCTAAACATTACTAACTTTGTACAAAGGCTACATGATTATTCTAAGAATTAATAAACATCTTCTGGAACTGATCGGTATGGAGGAATGACACTAATCACCCCACTTTATTTGAACTATGGCCTAGTACATGTGAACTATTTTCACACCGTTGCTTACACTTACTCAGAGAGCATAAACAGGTATGCTGCGTGCAGAGTGGCAAGCATCCCCTCTGTAGTCTCGGACAGCCAGCTTTCTTTTGGATATTTTCTCTAGATCATGCTGATATGTTGGCAAACAAACAGGCAGTAGACTGATTGGTATTGTCACCACCTGGTGGTGAAGTGATGCATGGCGAGCTAGAGGTTGTAAGGGTCCCTATCTATCTGTCTTCTTTTACCCCACAGGACATCCATCACCCAGGCGATAAACACCTGATGACACAAAGTGCCACCATGTGGATGAGGATCACCCGTGGAGAGGTCCCAGAAACCGCGTTCAGTCATTAGGCCATATTTAGGCTCGGGCTATATTGCGGCCCCTGGCAAGAGCCAGAATTGGGCTTCAAATAACGAAAAATTGCATCTCACAAGGGGAAGACGAGTCTGATAGCTAGTAAGTCTTTTTGCAGCGAGTGAATAAATAGTGTCGCTAGGAGTTTTTTCTGGGGTCACAAGTGTGAACTTCTGACGGTTAGTTGCGTATCCTTTACAGGACGTTGCAGAACCAACCCCATCAGCCCCTGGCTGTTGTGTGGTTTCACTAGGCAAATTTACGTCCAGTAGTTTGCCATAGCTTCTGGGCGGTGGGCTCTCTGATACCACTGTCGAAACCAACGCAAGGCATATGGCCTGCGGCTGGGATCGAACTCGGTACCCCGGCATTCTGAAGCGTTCGCATCGACTTATCCACAGAGCCGACAAGTGTGAGCTACAGAAATAAAAAATAAAAATAAAACAAATAAATCACGTCATCGCTTTCTGCTCAGGGAAGTATCTCTTTAAGTATTATTGATACGTTTTCATTTACCATATTAAAATTGCTTCTATAACATAGGAATACGATTCAAAAACGGGTGGGAACTGTTGGCAATAAGAAAGGGGCAAGCAGTTATTTGCCCCTTTAGTCATTTATTCCCAGCATATTGTCATAAATTTATAAAAATTGCCTGTACCTATTCTTCACAAAGCGGCATCCACCCCCAGAGATGTGGGGGTATTAGCTTATACACACACACACACATATATATATATGTATACACATATTTAAATGTATACATGCACACACACACACATATGAGGGAGGGGAAGAGAGAGAGAGAGAGAGAGAGAGAGAGAGAGAGAGAGAGAGAGAGAGAGAGAGAGGGGGGGGGTTGGACAAGTTTATCGCATCACTCACCTATACACAGTTGTACCCACAAACGCTACTAATTCCTCTATTCGCTAGTCACTACAGACATTTATCTGCAAGCACACGGTGGATATCCCAGTTTTCCTTGATGACCGGAAGGCCTGCTCGAGCCCTTGCGCAGCGTGACAACTAAATATGCAGCGACAGATGCCCTTCACAGATAGAAAACCTATTACTAGAGTCAGCAGGAGCTCTATCTACAGACCATCGGCTGCTAGGAGACTTAAAAAAGCGTCCATAGAAGCATAGTAATAACGATCTCAATAGGAACAGAGGCGATAATGAAGAGTAATGTGTCCCTTGACAGCAATGGCTGGTCAGGGTAGCCTGGAATAAGTTTGGTTAAGGTAACTTAGAAAGGAGACTGGAACCAGTCAACCAGCCACGGGTAACTGGCAGATGTAGGGCATGTGTGAGTACTGAAAACAGCAGGCAGACTGATGGAAACCTTCTAGTCATTCGATAATTGTGCCACTTCATCGTGTTGTCTTGAATATCTTTTTCTTGTTTTTCTTGTTTTTATTCTTCTTAGTCTGACATCTCTTCTTTTTCTGCTTCATCGACATTATTAAAATCACCTCCTTCTTTTGTGTCAAACTTATCCTCCTCTTTCTCCACCTCCCTTTTCTCCTTTGCCTACCCTTCACTCGTCAAAGCTTCGTCTTCAATTAGACTTATTCTCTTTTCTTCTCTGTTTTCTTATTCGTCATCGCCACTTAACTTAGTTTAACAAATCATGAATGTATCCCACATGCCCGACGCCTTAAACGTGTACAGTTTTATTTGGCACAGTAAGTAGACATTTGACAATGAACACTTGAAGTCGCTGCTTCTACTTTCCATCTTCACGTTATTGTTGCATCTTTTCATTGTTTTCTGGTTGTCGGTATTTTTATTGTTTGTGGGAACGGGATGGGGGAGGAAGGGGCAGTTTTGGGGAAATAAATTGGGGATGTTGTGGTGGGGGGAGGGGGAGGGAGGAGTGGGTGACATTTCAATAATGTATATCTGCGTTAGTGGTGACGCAACATTTCGGTAAATCTGCATTGTATTTTTGTCATGATAATAGTGATCCACACGTACAACTTTTTCTTCTTTATCTGCCCTTCATCTGTCGAAAGAGCATAAGCTGTCAATCTCAGAAGAAGAAGAAGAAGAAGAAGAAGAAGAAGAAGAAGAAGAAGAAGAAGAAGAAGAAGAAGAAGAAGAAGAAGAAGAAGAAGAAGAAAGAAGAAGAAGAAGAAGGAGTAGAAAAAAGGAGAAGAAGAAGGAGCAGGAGGAGAAGAAGTCAAACAAGGAGGAAAGAACTGAGAAGAAGGCGAATAAGAAATAGGAGAGGAAGCAGAATAAAAGGAGGAGGAGAAGAAGAAGAAGACTTCAAACTCAGCCAAGTGATCCAATCTTTTGCAATCATATCTTTCCCCTGTTCCTACCGTCTTCATTATTTTTTCATTTCACTGTCTGGTTTTCTCTGTCAGTGTGTATTCATTTCACTGTCTGGTTTTCTCTATCAGTGTGTACTTAGTCCGCTTGTATTCTTCTGTTATCTGTGCACATTCTGCATGCCGGCATACCTTTCTCACAACTACGAAGGAAAACCTGGCCTCAAGAACAAACTGTGGGCAACCTCAAGGAATCTGCAACTGACATGCACATTCATAGAGGCAGCCCACCTGAAGATCTGACCTGAGCACACGAAACATAATGCAAAGAAGAAGAAGAAGAAGAAGAAGAAGAAGAAGAAGAAGAAGAAGAAGAAGAAGAAGAAGAAGAAGAAGAAGAAGAAAAAGAAAAAGAAAAAGAAAAGAAAAAGAAGAAGAAGAAGAAGAAGAAGAAGAAGAAGAAGAAAAGGATAAAGAAGAAGAAGGAGAAGAAGAAGAAGAAGAAGAAGAAGAAGAAGAAGAAGAAGAAAGAAGAAGAAAAGAAGAAGAAGAAGAGAAGTAGTAGTAGTAGTAGTAGTAGTAGTAGTAGTAGTAGTAGTAGTAGTAGTAGTAGTAGTAGTAGTAGTAGTAGTAGTAGTAGTAGTAGTAGTAGTAGTAGTAGTAGTAGTAGTAGTAGTAGTAGTAGTAGTAGTAGTAGTAGTAGTAGTAGTAGTAGTAGTAGTAGTAGTAGTAGAAGAAGAAGAAGAAGAAGAAGAAGAATAATAAGAAGAAGAAGAAGAAGAAGAAGAAGAAGAAGAAGAAGAAAGAAGAAGAAGAAGAAGAAGAAGAAGAAGAAGAAGAAGAAGAAGAAGAAGAAGAAAGAAGAAGAAGAAGGAGTAGAAAAAAGGAGAAGGAGCAGGAGGAGAAGAAGTCAAACAAGGAGGAAAGAACTGAGAAGAAGGCGAATAAGAAATAGGAGAGGAAGCAGAATAAAAGGAGGAGAAGAAGAAGAAGACTTCAAACTCAGCCAAGTGCAGTGTGTACTTAGTCCGCTTGTATTCTTCTGTTATCTGTGCACATTCTGCATGCCGGCATACCTTTCTCACAACTACGAAGTAAAACCTGGCCTCAAGAACAAACTGTGGGCAACCTCAAGGAATCTGCAACTGACATGCACATTCATAGAGGCAGCCCACCTGAAGATCTGACCTGAGCACACGAAACATAATGCAAAGAAGAAGAAGAAGAAGAAGAAGAAGAAGAAGAAGAAGAAGAAGAAGAAGAAGAAGAAGAAGAAGAAGAAGAAGAAGAAGAAGAAAAAGAAAAAGAAAAAGAAAAGAAAAAGAAGAAGAAGAAGAAGAAGAAGAAGAAGAAAAAGATAAAGAAAAAGAAGAAGAAGAAGAAGAAGAAGAAGAAGAAGAAGAAGAAGAAGAAGAAGAAGAAGAAGAAGAAGAAGAAGAAGAAGAAGAACAAAAAGTAGTAGTAGTAGTAGTAGTAGTAGTAGTAGTAGTAGTAGTAGTAGTAGTAGTAGTAGTAGTAGTAGTAGTAGTAGTAGTAGTAGTAGTAGTAGTAGTAGTAGTAGTAGTAGTAGTAGTAGTAGTAGTAGAAGAAGAAGAAGAAGAAGAAGAAGAAGAAGAAGAAGAAGAAGAAGAAGAAGAAGAAGAAGAAGAAGAAGAAGAAGAAGAAGAAGAAGAAGAAGAAGAAGAAGAAGAAGAAGAAGAAGAAGAAGAAGAAGAAGAAGAAGAAGAAGAAGATTCACCTGGGCAGAAAACTCTGAGTTATTAGGTTATCAGGTTTTCCCAATTTGTGTCCTATCCACTGCCAGCGTAATTTCCCTCATCTCTGGATTCACTTGATTTGGCTTACTTCTCTCCCAAAGCTCTACATTTCTGATTCTGTCTTAACATTAACCGTTTTAACCACGTCACGTCTGCAGTGCTAACATTCCTTCGACAGTCCGGCAGCAGTCTATCCCACGACATCCATATTCTTCTGATTCCGTTTCATGCTATCTCTATTGATCGTCCTCCTATATCAGTGGTTCTCAAGCTGTCTCTCGCGACCCCCCTTTTTTGTTGTTGTTGTTGGTCGAACGACCATTTCACAGAGATCGCCAAAGACCATCAGAAAACACATATTCAATGAAGTTATGAAGTAGCAGCGAAAACTCTGTAATAACTCTTTTGCTGGGGTCTCCACAACATTAGAAACACAATTAAAGGGTTGCGGCATTAGGAAGTTTGAGAATCACTGTCCTATATGGTATTTCAAAAATAATTATGTATTTTTCTCCCATCCTAAACCCATTAGCGTTATTTTCATATTTTCCTCATATTGTTTTTTTCTTTTATATCAAATTGTTTCCTACATATAAACTTGTATCCATTGTTCGCCGGGGTTCTGGGCTGATAATTCTCTCAGCATAATCAATGTTCTGTATATGCGATGCTGGCTGTCATAGAAATCATATAATCACATAACAAGAAAATATCCTGCACAACATAACAAGCTTTGTTACCGGGAGGGATTCTAGGTTGCAGTTTTCCTGTCAATTTGTCCCTGTCGCTGATTATTGATCCGGGACATTCAGACGTCCACTTGTTTTGGGACATCATGTCATCAATTTGTATATGGCTCTTTTTCTGTTTCCTAGTCTTGCGCGTTTTTCTCCGTCTCTCGTTTCCTTGTTCTGTGTATCTGTATTCTTTTTTTTTTCAGTTCTGTCTGTCACTTGTAACCCTTTGAAAATAAAGTTCGTTCGTTCGTTTGTTCTTCTTTCCTTGTTTTGTCCGTCTCTCTTTCTTCCTAGTCCTCTCTGTCTCTCTGTCTTCATAGTTCTGTCTGTCACTTTTCTGTCCTAGTCCTGTCTGTCTCTTCTTTCCTAGTCCTGTCTGTCACTTTTCTGTCCTAGTCCTGTCTGTCTCTTCTTTCCTAGTCCTGTCTGTCACTTTTCTGTCCTAGTCCTGCCTGTCTCTTCTTTCCTAGTCCTGTCTGTTCGTTTTCTTTCCTAGTCCTGTCTGTCACTTTTCTGTCCTAGTCCTGTCTGTCTCTTCTTTCCTAGTCCTGTCTGTCTCTTCTTTCCTAGTCCTGTCTGTCTCCTCTTTCCTAGTCATGTCTGTCTCTTCTTTCCTAGTCCTGTCTGTCTCTTCTTTCCTAGTCCTGTCTGTCACTTTTCTTTTTTAGTCCTGTCTGTCACTTTTCTTTCCTAGTCCTGTCTGTCTCTTCTTTCCGAGTCCGTCTGTCACTTTTCTGTCCTAGTTCTGTCTGTCTCTTTTTTGTCCTAGTCCTGTCTGTCTCTTCTTTCCTAGTCCTGTCTGTCTCTTTTCTGTCCTAGTCCTGTCTGTCACTTTTCTGTCATAGTCCTGTCTGTCACTTTTCTGTCCTAGTCCTGTCTGTCTCTTTTTTCCTAGTCCTGTCTGTCACTTTTCTTTCCGAGTCCTGTCTGTCTGTTTTCTTTCCTAGTCCTGTCTGTCTGTTTTCTTTCCGAGTCCTGTCTGTCTGTTTTCTTTCCTAGTCCTGTCTGTCACTTTTCTTTCCGAGTCCTGTCTGTCTGTTTTCTTTCCTAGTCCTGTCTGTCTCTTTTCTTTCCGAGTCCTGTCTGTCTGTTTTCTTTCCTAGTCCTGTCTGTCTGTTTTCTTTCCTAGTCCTGTCTGTCACTTTTCTTTCCTAGTCCTGTCTGTCTGTTTTCTTTCCTAGTCCTGTCTGTCACTTTACTTTCCGAGTTCTATCTGTCTCTTCTGTCCGAGTCTGCTCTGTTGCCCCCCCCCCTTTTTCCACCAATTCTGCGTGTGTCTTTTCTTTTCTCATTTTGTCTCTTTATTTTCAGTTTTTATTCATTAAGATTTCTATGTATTTCTCTTCTCTCTTAGTCCTTTTTGTTGTTCTACTTGCCTATGCATATCTCTTCTTAAACCTCTCTTTTGCTCTTCTTTTCTATTTATATCTGTTGCTATTCTTTCCTATTTATGTCTGTTTCTCTTCTTTTCAAATGTTGTCTCTTCTCTTCTTTCCTATTCTGCCGTGTTCTCAGTTTGTCTTGGAGTGCTCTGCCATCTCGTGTACTTTTCTGCTCGAGATGTCACTAATATTCTGTGCGCCCAGTTTTGTGCTGGTCGACCCTGTGTCTCCTTCCTGGGGCAGTACCTTATCACGTCAGCTGGGGGCCGGTCGTGGACTTAGGCTGTTAATTTATTCAATCCGCTGTGGTGCTAGACTGTGGCCAAAACAGCTGTTTCCGATGTAAGATGCTGTTTACCAGCCAATTTTCCTGTTCAAACCATTAAGAATGTGAATATCTCAAATTATTTTTCCCCCGCTCTATTTTGAGAATCTTTCTATGACATTTTACCTCAAAAACCCATAGTTTTTCCTTAAGGACTACAGGACAGTCCACAATTCACACACTTATGCTGCTACAGGGAGACGCATGCCCTCAAAATATGTTAAATGTTATGTGACCAAAATCGTCGGCACTACGCAAAGGGCATTTTCATGGGTGCTGTTCTCCGATGCAGCAGCTGTTCGAAGTTAACCCTATATCGAATCTTTGTAATTAAATGTACGTGATACATAAAGAATAATATTCATGGACAATATTAATAAAATAGACATAACACCAACAGATGTCGATAAACAGGAGGAATTCAATGAGCTGCTCTTTGCCGACGATCAATGCCTATTTCACAGTGATAGTAAACAGCTGCAAGACCACATAAACCCACTACACGACAATTGCCTCAAGCATCATATGAAGATCAATACTGAAAAGACAGAAGTCATGAGCATAAGTAGAGAGCAACAGACCATCGACATAAAGATTCTAGATCACAGCCTAAAACAAGTACAAGAAATTAAATACTTGGGAAGTATCTTTACATTCAATGGTAAAATAGACAGAGAGATCGAAGCAAGAATCCAACAAGCCAACAATGTCGCATACCAGCTTGCCCCAATTTTAAAACACCCTGCTGTCCCAGCTGAGATAAAAAGACAAATTATAAATACAATCTTTATACCGACATTAGGTTATCAATGTCAGACTTGGACATTAACAAAAGAAAACGAGAGAAGACTAACCACCTGTGAAATGAGATGTTTGAGAATGGCTGCGAATAAAACCAGAAGAGATCGAGTGAGAAACGATGTGATTACAAGAACTATTGGAACCATACCCATAGTTAAATTTATTGAGAAGCAAAGAATGAAATGGTTTGCTCACCTAATGAGAATGGAACCAACGATGCCAGCATCAAGAGCATACAACATGAAAATCGAAACACCAAGAGGCAGGGGAAGACCAAGAAGAATATGGATTGAAGGAGTCACGGACAACTTGAGACTTCATAACATCACGGCATATGAAGCGACTGAGCGCGCCCTGGCTCGGTTGCCGATCATCTGATAGACTGCGACGCCTAGCGGCACAAGCAGATTTTGACAAAAGAAGAAGAAGATACATAAAGAATAAAGAGCTGTACAACCCGGTAAGCCTGTCTTTACAATTTTGTGTGTGATGAATAACGAGTTTTACAGCCACAGTTCCCTGTCGTTACAATTAGCCCAGGTATATAATCACGCCCCTGTATCGGAGTACACATAGATCGCGGATACGGTGTTGTAAACACAACTTCTACCTGAGCACGAACGCGATGTGTCATGGTTGTAATCTGTAGAACCTGCTCAACTTTCGCCCCCTGCAACCTGCAGTGCCTCCCATCTGGCGCGCTGGACGGCACCGTTCATGGAGCATTCCTCCCTATGTTCTTCCGCGACGATTTTCAACTTGTTTTCTTGCAGTAAGTAAGTAAAGTAAAGGACCCTTTCCACGCCTTTAGGCGTATAGGGCATATAGGGCTAGACCTATATTTTTATAGACCAACGGCACAAGATGGGTGATGTGGTCAGCATCACGCCGGCCGCCTCTACTTCCCGGGATTGCACCCGGTACCCACTCAAGGCTGGGTCGACCTGGGAGCCAAGGTGTTTTCTTGCACAACCTCGGTTATGACCGCTTCACCCTGTGATGGTCCCGGGACCCCATTGTTTTTGGTGGTCCCAGATGGTGGGGGAGGGGGGGGGGAAACATAACCATTGTTCTCAACAAGCATGTCGTAAAAGACAACTAATTAGGGTGAACCCGTTTAAAAGTACCAACCGCCGTTTTATGCGCGCATGAAGACTACTATTTTGGTTTTCCCCTCTCCGCCCCCACCTCCCTTCCCGATTAGAAGAGGTGCCGTGTGAACTAACCGAAAACCCCTGATCTGGGCAGCTACAGGTAACCTCAATGAGAAACCCTCACACACGGTTCCTGAGTGAGCTAGTTTTACCCCGTGACAGCTGAAGACAGCTGCATGTCGCTTCCCAGTGTTCACGTGAAGTGCCAGACAGTGGCTGGAGTTTTCTGACACAATATTAACTGTTTATGGAAACAGCACCGCGTACACACCCTCCCTATTTCCTTTCTGTTTTCATGTTATTGCAGTTGCTAATGTTATTATTTCTACAAGCTAGCAAAGAAAGCGTTTACGTTTTAATAGTCAAGGAAATAAGAATATAAATCTGTGATATTGTCTCCTCCGTGTCTTAGCTGATTTTTAGGGGTTTGTTCTTATTGAAGACATGACTGACACTCCAAGTAGACACAGGTGGTACGAGAAGACGATATCTCATTTATATACTTTATTACAATTTCACATACCATTTGTCCAGTCAGTGTCCACTACAAACTAGCAAGTCCAACATTATAATATGACATTGTTCAGACATCAACTTGGAGAATTCTCTCGTTCGCACTCAATACTTCTCAGTCCTCCTCCTAACATTCAGAATACACGCCATAGTTGCTCCGGCAGTTCTAATCATGGTGGTTCAACTTCTTGAGCAACCGGAAACCGGTTGGATGCCACTTGTATGTAGACTTTTGGTTCCTTGCCTCTGTCTCCAGAATGGAGCTCTGGAACCCACACCATTGAAGACTTATTTATTGGCACCTGGTATTATCCCATATGATTCGACGTCTCTCTGCAAAACGACCCCCACCCCTCCCCCTTTCTAAATGTTCCAGGTTAATCAGAACGTGACCCTAAATGGTTACTTATTCTATTGTACCACATAAAACTAATTTGTAGATGTATACAGCAGTGTTCTTCATTCTTTTCAAACTCCATGGACCGGGCAAAAGAAAATTGTCTATTTTCCACGCAGGCAGGCTGACGACAAAGGTAACAACAAACAGACATGTAAAAAAAAAAAATATATATATATATATATATTGTACCGTCTCTAAAACGTAGGTTAATTGTAGTGCACCCATTGCTTACTGTCTTTAAGGAAGCCTCGATAGCGCAGTCGATAAGAGGCTCACTTTCAAATCCAGCTGCGACTCGCTGTAGCCCACGGTCGATTTTTCGAAACCGGGCGGCTCCCGGGGTTCACCCAGCCTCCAGGAAATGGGTACCAGAGTGATAATCTGGGGTTAATGGAGGAACGTCGCTGTAGCTACAGAGTTACGTGCGAACGGCGACACAGGCGGACAATTCTTATTAGCTGTCCGTACTGGTGGCGGAGCACTTATGGTTTATAACTGTGTGCAATGACGCTGGTTCTCATCTCCCTATTTTACCTTTACCTTTAAGAATATTTAGCGGCGTCCGTGGCTAAGGCGTGGTGTGTCCGACTCGTAATCCAGCGTACCGCGATCGAAACCCACTGCGAGCTGCGTGGATTTTTATCGTGGTATGGCACGTCTCAGGTCGACCCAGCCTCAAATGGGTACCAGGATGGCTGTCCTGGGGTAGTAAAGACAGCCGGCGTAATGCTGACCACATTACCTACCGAGTGCCGATTGGTCTGTAAAATAAGGGACACTCTGCCCATATGCCCGATGCGCCGAAAGGCGTGAAAAGGTATCTTTAAGAATATTTACGTTCAGGCCTGTGTCTCTTCCACATAGCGACTCTCATATTAGTGCGTTAAAGCCACCTAATGAGAATGGAACCAACGATGCCAGCATCAAGAGCATACAACATGAAAATCGAAACACCAAGAGGCAGGGGAAGACCAAGAAGAAGATGGATTGAAGGAGTCACGGACAACTTGAGACTTCATAACATCACGGCATATGAAGCGACTGAGCGCGCCCTGGCTCGGTTGCCGATCATCTGATAGACTGCGACGCCTAGCGGCACAAGCAGATTTTGACAAAAGAAGAAGAAAGCTACAAGAAAGATATCCCCACAACAACTAAATAACCGGGGCGGAAATCGAACTGAATAGGTTTTAGATTAGATATAAAGAAAACATATAAAACCGAACGAAAAGTATATATCAGCATGCTTCAAAATGTAACGAACACCAAACGTGAACGTTGCGGCTATGGAGCTTTCATCAGCACATACATAAATAAAACAATACCACACAAATACACAAAATCACTTAGCTTAGTATCTTGAAGCAGCCAGGTCGATGTTTTGTCTGTAGATTTGATATCATAATTATTTCACTAGCTTGTAAGCCACATGGTTCAATGTTGACCACATCACATGTTCAGTGCCGATTAGTCAATACAAAAATGAGTCTAGCACCATGTGACCAATACGTCACGGACAGAGAGATGATCCGTTAATCGCCTGTGTACTGAGCACCAAACCCGCACTAAACAGAGTCTGCATTTTTATAATAAATCAAAAAATAAAATCATATCTGTTAAAAATTCCAATATCTGCTGCTTCTTTGTTAGAAAATTTGATATTCTTAGCTGGAATATTGTTTCTTAGAGAGGAAGTGCTGCAATAACATCTATTCGTTGTGTCTTTATTTTCAAGTTTAAATAACATGGCCTATGTTCCGGACGCTGCATTGTCGCATGCAACGCCTCATTCGTCAACTGCAACGAATCGCCTGACTGATGTAGCCACTAAATTACTGTGTAGATTCTTTGGGAAAACCACCTGCAAAAGTCCATGGATCAGCACCGGTCCACAAACCACAGTCTGAAGAACACAGATCTACAGTACATATGAACCTTGATCTCAGTTGTCTAAACTCCGAACTAACCCAAATCATGCACGAGATAATACTCTAAAGTTCTTTTCGTCTTCTCCCTGCCAACATTCGTCAACAGCAACGAATCGCTTAACTGATGTAGCCACTAAATGACAGTGTGGATTCTCTGGGCGGACCACCTGTAAATATCCCTGGGTCAGCACCGGTCTACGATCCACAGTTTGAAGAACACAAATCTACAGTACGTATGACACTTGTTCTCAGTTGTCTAAGCTCTGAACTGACGCAAATCTTGCACGAGATAATACTTTAAAGTTCTTTTCGTCTTCTCCCTGCCTTCTTGCCTGTCTGAAGACTCCTGGTGATCATTACAACATCCTGGCACACACAGTTGTCACTAACGAGGAGTTGCGTACTCTCCAATGGAGCACTTTAGACCCGTGTAATATAGTACGGATTGGTGTGAACAATACGGTGAAGAAGTCGATAATATCCCTGGGAATTACGAAGATCATCTGAAGAATGTCGTAATGTCTCAGACGTGATTGTAGTGGCTAGACGGGTTCTGCCTGGAGTTATTAGGTTCGAATCCACACAGAGTTTTTAATAACTGAGCTGGTCTTCTAGGTCGACCCAGCGAGGGGCGTAGCAAGCTGAGGGGTAAGGAACCTAGAGCCCCCCTCTCTTTTCCATAACAGATATACGGAGAGGAGAGGGGCGGGGGGGGGGGAGGGAAATACATTGTTTTATAAAGTGGATATTATTTCACATATTTCATTACATTTATTTGCCCTTCAACACATTATTATTATTATTATTATTATTATTATTATTATTATTATTATTATTACTTTTATTACTGCTTAAAGAGGAGTGCCTTCTACACCGGTAAACAGTTAAAAAATAAAATGAATAAGAAACACACGGTCAATTGATTCGTTGACTCACAAAGCATGTTGAAAAACGTGAAAACAGGCATACTTCGTGTAGAGTGGCAAGCATCACTTGAGAGGTACAGAGTAGTTAGCATCCTTTGGATATTTGCTCCAGGTGATGCCGGTGTGTTGGGAAATGAGCATGTAGATAGATTGGCTGGCTTTGCACCACTTGGTGGTGAATTGATGTATGACAAGTCAGATATTGTGAGGGCGCTGCGAGGAGTTACCTGGGGATCTGGCTGACGTTCAACACTCAGGGGAAGGATGAGACGGATACAAGGAAAGGATGAGACGGATACAGAGGAAGGATGAGACGGGTACACAATCAGACTGTTACTGATACGATCGTAATTGGAAGTCTTCGCTTGCTGCTAAAGATGTGGACTAAGTACTTATGGGAGTGTCCCAAGTGCTGAGATGCCGATTCCTAATTGGCTATTGAACATTACATTGACAGGTTGAACCCTTACGGTATTAGTGTGTGCAGTTTGAAAAGTGTCGCTCAATTAAATGACAAAGATGGTAAATGGTCAAATTATGTTTCTTTCTGTAGCATGGCGTTTCTATTTTAAGTAGCATAATTACATTCTAAATGGAACTTAACACACAAACAAATGTTCAGACAGTACCATAATGCCGGGAGAATTCAAGTATGTACAAGCTATACAGATGAAAAAAACTAGAAGTATGAAATCGCAGAAGAAACCAAAGACGTTTAATTTAATTCTGCTTTCAAGAAAATGACAAGAATTTGAAATGTTTAGCATGAAATCACAAGACAGAGAAGGTGTACTTATGAAATCACAAAACAGAGAAGGTGTACTTATACAATCGCAAGACAGAGAAGGTGTAGTTATGAAATCACAAGACAGAGAAGGTGTACTTATGAAATCACAAGGCAGAAAAGGTGCACTTTTGAAATCACAAGACAGAGAAGGTGTACTTATAAAATCACAAGACAGAGAAGGTGTACCTACACAATCGCAAGACAGAGAAGGTGTAGCTATGAAATCACAAGAAAGAGAAGGTGTACTTATGAAATCACAAGACAGAGAAGGTGTACTTATGAAATCACAAGACAGAGAAGGTGTACCTACACAATCGCAAGACAGAGAAGGTGTAGCTATGAAATCACAAGAAAGAGAAGGTGTACTTATGAAATCACAAGACAGAGAAGGTGTACTTATGAAATCACAAGACAGAGAAGGTGTACTTATGAAATCACAAGACAGAGAAGGTGTACCTACACAATCGCAAGACAGAGAAGGTGTAGCTATGAAATCACAAGAAAGAGAAGGTGTACTTATGAAATCACCAGACAGAGAAGGTGTACTTATGAAATCACAAGACAGAGAAGGTGTACTTTTGAAATCACAAGACAGAGAAGGTGTACTTATGAAATCACAATGCAGAGAAGGGTTACTTATAAAATCACAAGACAGAGAAGGCGTACTTATGAAATCACAAGACAGAGAAGGTGTACTGATGAAATTACAAGACAGAGAAGGTGTACTTATGAAATCACAAGGCAGAGAGGGTGTACTTATGAAATCACAAGACAGAGAAGGTGTACTGATGAAATTACAAGACAGAGAAGGTGTACTTAGGAAATCACAAGACATAGAAGGTGTACCTTTGAAAGGCATAATCATGTTGATAAATTAACGTCGATTATATTATACAAGTCACAAAACGAGGCGCTGTGCAGGTTTCTTGGCTGTATTCAATTTAGATATCAAGAAGTAAGTTTTATTCGTTGATTAAGATTTGGGTGAGCAAATTAGGCTTTATTTGTGTAAATGTTTTCTTCCCATTTGATTATGCTGCTCCCTATTCATAGTTTTACTGTTTCAAATTACCTTAAAATGCACTTGTCAAAGCACAACAACAAAAAATCACGCGAATAGATATAATGCCTACCGCGGTTGGCCGATTTCCGTCTTTCTACACGAGAGCTTTTTGTGTGTTGTAGGGAGACGTGAAAATAGCAGCCGCTGGCGATGGCGAGTGTGACCAGTGTTGCCACTTTTCTTTGAAAAAAAACACACACATCCAAAACAGAGTCAAATTATATTTAAAAACATCTAGAAAAAACATCTAAATGGAAAGAGTCACAATTTACATAGCAATTGATATGACTTACCCTATAGAGTCATGTCATCGTCTTGACTGAAGTCTGCCTTACAAGATCCACAGGATAAACTTAGCTTGGATGATGAAGTTGACGCTTCAGATCCAAAATGACTCTGGTATGCTTAAGCTGTTCCAATTTCTTTTAATACCCAATCAGGGAGCTCATAAGTGGAACAGCCTTTTCCTACTCTTATCAGGCAAAAAATTTTTTTCAAGATAGCATTTAAGAAGTCAAATTTTATCTAGTTTCTTAGGCTAAATTTGATAAAGTCACTCCAAATGAAAAATGTCTAGAAAAACATCTACCATCTAAACGTCAAAAACGCCATCTAAATGCAAGGGAGAACATCTAAATTTGGATGTAAAACATCCAAAGTGGCAACACTGAGTGTGACTAGTCATACTGACTGGCTTAAGGCAGTGTTTTTCAAACGTTTGTTAGTCGTGGCGCCTTTTTTTCAATTAACATTTTCCACGGCTGCCTAACTTTAGTAAGAGCATGCATATTCATATGTGGGAGATTTAAAAAAAAAATCGTGTATCTTCAATATTTCGGGGCGGCCCTGTGAAGAAGTCACGGCTCCCCGTGTGCACTGAGGCTGCTTCACATCTCCCACCTTTACTTTATTTTTTTTAAACCCAACAGTGGACTGTAGTCTTGTTCCGGAGTTTAAGTTTTACGTGCAAATCCAGTTACATATCTTTTTTGTGTGCACATCGTTGGTTCCTTGCGTCTCAAGCAGATGCATCAAGCAGATGCACACCGTCTTCAAAGGACAATTTTTTTATCAGTCGCCTTTTTACCACATGCTTATTAAGGAGGCAACGGCTCTCTATTCTGTTTTACCCGGTAGCAACCGATATGCGAAAAAGTGAAACATCTGAGAATACAGTGGAAAGTCCGACCTAGAGTGCAAGAAATGACATTATATATATATATATATATATATATATATATATATAAATCGGTCCGCTTTTCTATACCACTGTTAAAACCAACGCAAGGTGCAAGGCCCGCAGCTGGGATCGAATCCGGAATCTCGGCATTACGAAGCTTCCTCGCAACGCCAAAGTCACAGAGTCCGACAGTCTTTAAAAGCCTAAACAAAATATGGTGCTCCAAGCTATACAACTTTAAGACCAAACTACAAATCTTGAACATAATATAGGGTTTATTCAAAAAGAGTGAGGAAATCAGAGAAATGTTTGGACAAATACATGCACCGACCGCAGTAAGGCAAAGAAGGTGGAGATATTTTGGGGACAATCTCAGACGAAATGAGCACAAAATTACAAAAAAGAAGCACTGAAATGAAAAACAAACGGTCAGAGTAAAAGAAGCCGTCAAATGGAAAAATTAAGAAGTACATTATTAGGAACGGTAAACAATACTGGGAGAATCTCCATGTCAGAAATCAAGAGAGTTGTGTGCAAAAGAGCAGAGTGGAGGAATCGAATGCGAACCCAGTGTGATGTCTAACGGCACACAGATGATGATCCTTTATGTTTATAGATCCCACATCAGCTCGAATGTTTGAAAGGATTGATCTTTTACTCAGTAGAGAAGCTCTCATGGCGCCGTTACGGAATTATATTCAGATTCACATTACACAGGATTCAGTGTCAACATTCAGCCAATCGCCGACAGAAAATGTTGCTTCATACTTGCTGCTGCCCTTGCTGCGAATCTATGCCCTTCTTGTGGGCATGGGAAAGCGTCTTGATATGGAGTCCCAGAGGCAAACATTATGTCCTGTCATGTTCGGCATCTCTCACTACTGTACCATAAGTTGTCTACATTCTTCACTGTATTCATTTCTGAATTTTCTACAGGGGGTGTGCAAACCATTGATAACTTGGGATACATTGTCGGTTCTTTCCCACATGACAAACCATTGATAACTTGGGATACATTGTCGGTTCTTTCTCACATGACAAACCATTGATAACTTGGGATACATTGTCGGTTCTTTCCCACATGACAAACCATTGTTAACTTGGGATACATTGTCGGTTCTTTCCCATATGACAAACCATTGATAACTTAGGATACATTGTCGGTTCTTTCCCACACGACAAACCATTGATAACTTAGGATACATTGTCGGTTCTTTCCCACATGACAAACCATTGATAACGTGGGATACATTGTCGGTTCTTTCCCACATGACAAACCATTGATAACTTGGGATACATTGTCAGTTCTTTCCCACATGACAAACCATTCATAACTTGGGATACATTGTCGGTTCTTTCCCACATGACAAATCATTGATAAGCTGGGCTACATTGTAGGTTTTCTCCCACATAACCAACACTTTTCATATCCTGGTTGTACCAAATAAAAACTAATTGAGAAAGGAAATACATTATTAATAACAAGAATATAAAGTTTAAAATGACGATAATTTAGGGGAAAAACTCTACATACAATAAAGTAAAGATGCGTGGTTAATAATAATTTAATATTAAAAAAAAAAAAAAAAAGATTGTACACAGTACGGAACAAAAGAAGGAAAAAAATTATCAATTACAGTGACCATATCCTAATCTGGATTCTTCCCGCCTTTTGTTGGCGATGTTCAAATTTCGTCCCGCCATGTTGACACTGCGCTTACGCAGGGACAAAAGTAGCACTAGTTAAACAGAAATCCCAGGTCTAAATTAGGTCCAATTTTATGTTATTCGCGAGTAATCACCGGCTCTTTCTTCTTCGGCACACCGTGTTTGTGACATAAGATGGGATTCAGAGCCGTGTTTGCTCAGTTTATTTATTGATTTATTTATGTGACTTCATTTTCAAGGCTTGCGTGAATGTTTGCTCGTTGCAGACCGCCATAGATGACGTGTGCGCTGGCGTCGAAGATAAAGGAATATGTAATATCTACGAGTATATCCCTTGGAGGACGAGAGGGGATCGTGGAGACTCGTTTCTTGTCGCTGTTGTTAGTTGTTGTTGTAGTTCTCATTCATCATCATAATTATCAACATTATCATAATAATCTTCTGTTTCTTCTTCTTCTTCTTCTTCTTCTTCTTCTTCTTCTTCTTCTTCTTCTTCTTCTTCTTCTTCTTCTTCTTCTTCTTCTTCTTCTTCTTCTTCTTCTTCTTCTTCTTCTTCTTCTTCTTCTTCTTCTTCTTCTTCTTCTTCTTCTTCTTCTTCTTCTTCTTCTTCTTCTTCTTCTTCTTCTTCTTCTTCTTCTTCTTCTTCTTCTTCTTCTTCTTCTTCTTCTTCTTCTTCTTCTTCTTCTTCTTCTTCTTCTTCTTCTTCTTCTTCTTCTTCTTCTTCTTCTTCTTCTTCTTCTTCTTCTTCTTCTTCTTCTTCTTCTTCTTCTTCTTCTTCTTCTTCTTCTAGTTTTCTTCCTTTCCTTCTTCTTCTTCCTATTCTTTTTCTTCTTCCTTCCTTCCTTAAAAAGGCAGTTGCTATGCCACGTTGTGGTTTTCACTTAAGCTGTATTAGGCTGTGCTATATGCGCCTTCCAAAAGAAGGCATCAGATTTAATCTAACCCATAACTGGTCGCCAATTACGACATGCTTTCTAGGGGGTTATGATTTGTTCTCTTCCCTACCATTCTTCCTTTAGGAAGCGAGATAGAGATCCACTGCCCTCTACCCCATGTGACCTCGTAACCCCACATGGAACAACAAGCTGAGGTTAACATTACTCCTAACTCCTTTACTTTTTATGACGTTACCTCTTACTTTTTAAATCTGGGTCGATCAGAGTGCGAAGATCATTTTCCATCTACAAAAGGACTGCTGCTTTAAAAACGATATGAACCAAGCCTTAACGATACCGTAGACAAAGAAAAAAATATATTTTACTTTACTTAGTCGATCCACTTGATCTTGACTGACTGACTTGTTACCCTATCAGGAAATCACACCAAGCGATAAACACACGGTGTCATGAAGTGCCACCATTCTGATCACCTGTGGAGAGGTTTCAGAAACCCGGTTCAACCTTTAGGTTATATTAAGGCCCCCGGCAACAGCCAGGGTGGAGCTTCAAAATAACGAAAAATTCGTACCACATGGGGACGTATACATTTTGTTTCACTTTACCTTGAATATTTGTAATATATTTAGATACATCCACAAAGTATGCAGCAGCGTACTATATTACTCCTGTATTTTTACTGCTAACCAGAAATAGAAAATTGGTCGTACTAATTCAAATCTCGCATTTCAAATATTTAACATTGCGTTCAGCCTGTCAGAACATTAAAATCTCTGCTGAAATGTTTGGTAATCACTAAATATTTGAATAATTTTTTTTTACAAGTGTTGATGATTGCAGAAGTATTTTATCTCCCTTCCGTTTCCGGGGTCAGATCTGTGACGTCATTGGACACAAGTTTGCCGGCCTGGGTTGAGGAGACATGCGTTGTGTGACGAGAAGACTCTGTCAAGTAACATCTTTCTTCTAGCAGTTTGGTTTGCGAAACTCTATTCTTGAAAATTTCAAGCCAGCACTAGAAATAACGAGAACTATAGAAATGATCTTTGAATACGCCAACACAACATTGTCAATGCAAACTTTATGCATTCGCGACAAAAGACACAGTGGCATTAGACTAAATACGAACAATGCAGTGACAGAAATTTCTTTAAAGCAAAATATCGACAAATGAGCAAAGGGAATTAGTGCAATACTTTATCAGAAAATTAGCAACCAAGCAAGTCACGACTTTAAAATGATACACAGTTTTGTCTCTTGTTCAGGAATGATGACTATTTCTCGGGGTTATCTTCTCAATGATATGATTGCCAAAACTCACTTAAACAATGTTTCAGGCCTACTGACTTCTCTAGAATAGTGATTTTCAACCTTCCTAATGCCACGATCCTTAAATACAGTTCTCCGTGTTGTGGTGACCCCTCAACCATACAGTTTTGTTTTCGTTGCTACTTCATAACTTTAGTGGTTATGTGTTTTCCGATGGTCTTAGGTGACCCCTGTAAAAGGGTCGTTAGACCCCTAAAGTGGTCGCAACCCACAGGTTGAAAATCGCTGCTCTAGAAAAAGGTGTGGAGAAGGAAATGCTATCTCTGTGATGGCGCCACTGGAAAGGAACCGCTGATTCGGACTGAAAGAGTTAACTGAAATCTGCCTGTCATAGAAATAGTTGAACAGATATGATGAAAGTGATAACTAATCAGTGAACGGTAACATTCGTGATGGAGAACGTCTTCAGTATGCACACTTGTGCTTTTGCTGGTTCTAAGCCAACCACACAACAAGCTGCCTTTTGTTATAGCATCAGTACAAACAACTTGACTCCAACATGCTTTCATTTCTCCATCATTTTGATGGGCTTACCCTTATCGTTGAACCGTCTCGACAATAATGGACGTTATTTGTTTTAACCATGAGAAAGGAATCAAGGAACAATTTGCATGCTTTGTTTGCCTCCTGTAAGCATGGGAGAGATGCGAATGCCGACACAAAGAAAACACCCAGCACGATGCCAAGTCGGGCCAACTATTCTGATGTAAAAAGACTTCTCACAAGGATGAGGTGCGATTACCCGTTGTAATTGTTAGTTTGCCGGGCACTTGGTAGCAATGATTACACCAGCTTCTGGAAGTAAGTAAGAAGCATCATTATATACCAGACTTCATCAAGCAGAAGAGTTAGCAGCACTTAACATCAATGAGCCACTTCCAGTTTATGCTTGAACACAAAGAGGGCTGCGTGGTCTTGAGGCATAGTGCCCGCTTCGAGTGCTAGAGGTTCCGGGTTCATTCCTCGGTAAGGACTTAGATTTTTATCACCTGATCTTGGACTTCCATTAATCAACCCCCCCCCCTCCCCTCCTCCCCGGTCTCTGGGTAGTGAGATAGAACGCCCGTGTGCATTGTTGCGCACCTAAAAAATCTCTTGGCATTTGGAAATCTAAAAGATTAGCCTAACGGCAAAATTTGAGTCAAAAATCTACAAAAGTATTTCAGGATCCTACGCAGGTGCTCCAGAGCTTGTACACTGTGCTTAGCTTTTTCCGACTCAGACTTGAGTTAGAGGAAGAACGGAGCAATTATGGGTTACATCTGTGTGCCATAAAGTTGATCCGTTGTGCAAACCTCAAAACGTCAGCTTAAACAAAGATCAGTTCAGAAGCAGCAAAATACTTTTGATAATGACAGTCTCTCAGCAGATACTGCCGTTAGGCTGTCGTGTCAGGCTTCGATCAGTTTGTCGTCTCCGAGCTGCAATCTAAAGGTCTGTCATACACCCTCCTGAGTTTTAAATCAACCTGGACGGCAGATTAATAGCAGTAAAGTAAGGAATCCTATTCACTCCTTCGGGTGTATTGCGCATATAGGGCTAGACCTATATTTTATAGACCAGCCAGCACTAGGTGGGTATTGTGGTCAACACTACGTCTTCCCCCTGTACTTTCCAGAACTTTACCTAGCACTCATTTATGACTGGGCGACCTGGGAAACTGAAAAAAATGTCCGATTCCACTAGAACATCAACCAGCGTCCTTCGAATAGCAGACGAGCGTCTAGCTGCTACAGCAAGTCGCTTCCATGGACCAATAATCTAGATCCCTAACCTTCAAAGAAATTATAATTAGGGCTCACTTAACGACTACAGCAGCCTGGTCTAACATGTAGGCCTAGGTGGGTCAAAAACACGCATTTAATCATATTGGACCCCGATTTCCTGGATCACTATATACTAGTCAACGATATACTGGACCACGATATGCTCGACCACTATATACTCGACCACGATATACTCGACCACTATATACTCGACCACGATACACTGCACCATCATATATAACGTAGGGTGTGCACTTTCTATTCTTGTCACCCACTCCCAGACAATTGGCAGTACTCTGGAAATTATCCAGTACCCTTTTCAATAAGGCCAATTTGAGCTCAGGATTGTACCGGTTAAAATACAAACAAATCACCGCCATATCCGGAGATATGAGAAAATCTAAAGACATACTAAAACATTTTTTATCAGATGTTTTCGCTCTATTGGTTTCGATACCCATTTGTTGGTGGTGTTAGAAATAGACCCACATTCCTTTTCCTCGAAAAATTAGGGCGACAAATTTTGGAGGTTTTCTCTTAAAGCTTATCTGCTTGAGATTCAAGAAACTAACAGTCTGCATTAAAGTCCTACAGAACTGGGAAATAGATGTGCTCGCCAAACATAAGTTATGAAACAAAACCAAAGTCCGGAAGCAAATGATCGTCAAATTATTTACCGTTTAAATTTACAGCTGGTTAATGCTAAGAAAAACAAAAGGAGGAGATAGGGAAGTGAGAAAATACAAGCATAAACATTCTTGACAATGACATGTTGAACTGTGGATGCAAACAATAACGCTTTTGACAGTGAGTTGTTGAAATTGGGTGACACAAACAAGAACACTTTCAATGAAATCTGAAAGTATGGAAGACAGTTTAAGTATCTGGGCACATAGATAACATCAGATGAAAGATGCATAACTGAGATAAGAAACAGAATAAGACAGGCAAAAACTGCATTTTATAAAATGAAAAACATCTTGTGCAATGTATCCTTGTCATTGAGAGTTAGAAAAAGAATTCTTGCTTGCTACATACATCCAGTTTTAACATATGGCTGTGAATCCTGGGCAATCGGTAGGCAGGCCAAACAATTTCTTGAGGCTTCGGAGATGTGGTTTTACAGAACAATGCTTAGAATACCTTGGACAACCAAAAAAGAGCAACCAAGAGATTTTGAAAGAGGCGGGAGCCCGTAGACAACTTGTCACAGACATCAGAAGGACAAAGTCATTATTTTTCGGCCATGTTATGAGAAGAGGGAAAATAGAACATGTTGTGACCACTGGAAAGATCTGTGGAAGGAGGGATAGAGGAAGACAACGAACTGATACATGCTGCAGGAGATCGGAGATTATGGAGAGGCATGATCGCCCACGCCAGTCGGCAAGGCACCTGATGGTGGTGATGATGATGGAAGACAGATACAACATCAGTCAAGGTTGTTTAGTCAAAGGCGAATCCACAAATTAGTGATGTATTTATTATTGTATCATATAGCTAGCTTATAAAAAAATGAATTTGAGGTGCAAATTTATAACTGTGCAGAAGGTTACCGTTTTAGTGTACCGTCGTTTCTTCAGGGAAACTAGTATGGGTAATTTATATTATGATATACATGACCCAGAGAAACGAACACGATTATGCTTGGTCTGGGTAGAGCATCATATACCCGTTGGATTAGACAGGATACAGAGTACACTCATGTCAAGCAAAAAGGATAAAGGAAAGTTGACTATTTTGATGTAGATTTCATTAGACGCGAGATAGTAAAAATGTTAGAGACAAGTCAACTTGTTACTCTCCGAAACTGAAATTAACATTGAAATCACTAGGACGTTTTGAAAAGTCCTTTTCAAAAATATACATTGATTTCTGGAAGAAAAAAAAAGTGTTTTGAACATGCTCTGAGAGAAAAACGAGAACTGGTACAGAGATGGATTACAATTTGTTCGGCCAGTAACAATTATCAACATTTTGGGATCGTCACATTCGGAATGATTAAAACCATTTTTTCGATGAGTGGTTCAAAATTATCAGCACGTTAAGCACAGCTACAATTGCAAAAAATACATCTCCATATCCAAATGGGTCAACCATAATACAATTCACTGTGCAGTTAAGATATACCGTGGGGTCTAAGACAGGTGTGGTCAAGGTCCTTTGGGAACAAGTAACGAAGTCAGAAGAGAAAATAGATTATCATGGCTTGGAGAGAATGATACCTCTGGGTGTCACCAGAGGGCCTGGCCGGCACACTTACTCAGAGGAATGGCAAGATGGACATATAGTCAGACTGCGTCCGGTACCATTAGTATTGGAACTCTGCGCTGGCTGCTGAAGATGTAGACAGAGCACATATGGGAATGCCCCGAGTGCTGTGATGTCTTTCTTGACTCAGCTCAACTCAACTCGGTTGAACATAAATGACAACAAATACATTTACTTCACCTATCAATGTAGTATGAAGACACCCCTCTAACAAACAATAGAACCTGAAATTCACATTTTTACTGTTACATCTAAAAGTTCACTTCACTTATTTACAATGGTTCGAAAAGATCACAGGAATTGACTGGTATTCAGCATCCTTAACATCTATAAACAAAGAATACCATTATTTTTTGAGTCATGGATATTCTAAGCTGCGTGCAAAAAATCGTTGTGATCTAACAGAGAGTTTTTAAGAATATGGCTTGCAAGTGTGTTCATGAGATGTTGAACATACTATAACTGCAATATTCACATATCAAGACATCTACTATTTGAAACATTCACATATTTCGATGGCAGGTAATTCTAACATGTACGAAAGAAAACATTCCATAATTTCAATGGATTCTTGTTATTATTATTATTTTTTTTTGGCAGTGCCAGCTTAAGACGCAGCAATATCCTCCCTCCGTCTCCTCTACCGCTTCCTCTCTGGTTCCTTTTTTACCCGGTGGTTGTTCTATATATTGCCTGTCGGTCAGAAGAGTGTTCCTTAACTCGATTATCTCCCTTGAGCCCGCGAATGTCCAACATTTAAATTTCGACGCAACACATCTTTACTTTTTTCTTGCAGGTTTGATTTATAACCTCGCGGGAATCGGCACTTTTGTGTCAAATTTGTTTGACATCTTGCATATTTGTGGACGGCTGCAGGCTTCATTGGACAATGCTTTTATTGATTCGTCCCGCGCCTCCTTTTTCTAACGAGGTTAGCATTATTTGACCGTAAAAGGGTGGATCAGTGGATGACTGTTGCATCTTTTGAGACAATATCAGGAATTTGTGAACATGGTGATGCCTATTGCAGCATAGGAGGCTATCTCCGCGATAGGAGAAAGTGACAATGCTTGTTGCGTGACGTGAGGCGATCCTGGAATAGATAAAATTGTTTGTCTTTTGCATCGTGTGAGGCAATCTTCGGAATGGGTGAATGTGGCGACGCCTGTTGCGTCATCTGAGACTATCTACAGAATAAGTGAAAATGATGACGTGTGTAGCATCATCCTAGAAGATCTCCTGATAGCTAAATGTGGTGAAGCATCATGTGAGGAAATTTCCGGATTAAGTCAATTTAGTGACGTGTTCGCATCATCTGAGGCAATCTCCGAAATGGGCGAATGTGAGGACGTCTGTAGCGTCATCTAAGACACGTCTTCAGAATTGTTGAATGTGGTGACGTGTGTAGCATCATCTGAGGCAATCTCTTGAACCAAGTAGTCAAGATAGATACATCAATGTGTTCTGTAGATCTACATTGTGCTTTATAGCTTCTGTATTGTGATGTTTAACTTCTACTTTGTTTTCTAAAATTTCTATACTGTGGTTTTTAACTGCTATAGTGAGTTTTGTAACTGCTGCATTGTGTTCTAAAGCTGCTGCAGTATATTCTATAACGTCTACATTGTGTTCTATAGCTACTACACAGTGTTCTGTGGCTGCCACATCGTGCTCTGTAACTGCTACATTGTGTTCTGCAAGTGCCGCATTGTGTTCTGTAACTTCTACCTTGTGTTATGTAACTTCTACATTGTGTTCTGTTACTGTTACATTGTGTTCTGTAACTGCTACATTGTGTTCTGTAACTTCTACATTGTGTTCTGTTACTGCTACATTGTGTTCTGTTACTGCTACCTTGTGTTCTGTTACTGTTACATTGTGTTCTGTAACTTCTACCTTGTGTTGTGTAACTTCTACCTTGTGTTGTGTAACTTCTACCTTGTGTTGTGTAACTTCTACCTTGTGTTGTGTAACTTCTACCGTGTGTTGTGTAACTACTACCTTCTGTTCTGTAACTTCTACCTTGTGTTCTGTTACTGCTACATTGTGTTCTGTAACTTCTACATTGTGTTCTGTTACTGCTACATTGTGTTCTGTTACTGCTACATTGTGTTCTGTTACTGCTACATTGTATTCTGTTACTGCTACATTGTGTTCTGTTACTGCTACATTGAGTTCTGTTACTGCTACATTGTGTTCTGTTACTGCTACATTGTATTCTGATACTGCTACATTGTGTTCTGTTACTGCTACATTGTGTTCTGTTACTGCTACATTGTATTCTGTTACTGCTACATTGTGTTCTGTTACTGCTACATTGTGTTCTGTAACTTCTACATTGTATTCTGTTACTGCTACATTGTGTTCTGTTACTGCTACATTGTGTTCTGTTACTGCTACATTGTATTCTGTTACTGCTACATTGTGTTCTGTTACTGCTACATTGTGTTCTGTTACTGCTACATTGTGTTCTGTAACTTCTACCTTGTGTTCTGTAACTTCTACATTGTGTTATGTTACTGCTACACTGTGTTCTGTTACTGCTACATTGTGTTCTGTTACTGCTACATTGAGTTCTGTTACTGCTACATTGTGTTCTGTTACTTCTACCTTGTGTTCTGTAACTTCTAATTTTTGTTCTGTTACTGCTACATTGTGTTCTGTAACTTCTACCTTGTGTTCTGTAACTTCTACTTTGTGTTCTGTTACTGCTACATTGTGTTCTGTAACTTCTACATTGTGTTCTATGTATCTTAAATGTCGGCTCCAGAACCTCCACTGAGAACCAAAGATCCTTAGCGTGTCTGGGCTCATCGTGAGATGTACACCCATATGGAACATGCTTACTGCCGAGCATGAGTAATATCCAATCACCTCTGATGGGCTTGACAGTGCCGGATGAGTCAGTGAACAATGAACAAGTAAAAACACTCTGCAGGTTGTAAGAATGTTGACAACGTGGAACAAGTGAGACGACAATGCAGGGTGTCAAATGTTGACAACAAGGAACAAGTGAGAAGACGGTGCAGGGTGTTAGAATGTTGACAACAAGGAACACGCGAGAAGACAATGCAGGGTGTTAGAATGTTGACAACAAGGAACAAGAAAGAAGACAATAAAGTTTGTTAGAATGTTGACAGCATGGAACAAGTGAGAAGACAATGCAGGGTGTAAGAATGTTGACAACAAGGAACACGTGAGAAGACAATGCAGGGTGTAAGAATGTTGACAACAAGGAACAAGTGAGAAGACAATGCAGGATGTTAGAATGTTGACAACAAGGAACAAGTGAGAAGACAATGCAGGGTGTTAGAATGTTATTAACAAGGGTTGGTAACTACATTAACCTGTGTTTCTCAGTTTCTCCCCTTGCTGCAAATTCCCAGACACAAAACTGCAATAGACACAAAATATCGATTAAAAATCGATGTAATGACTTCTGCCTGATCGCTCAAGATGTTCCTGAGTCTACCCGACCAGGCACAAGTTTGATTTGTGTATGTGTCTGCAGAAACAATAGAACATGCACATCATGGAATTGTTAGCATGTCCTACCAGACTGAAAGAGAGAGAGAGAGAGAGAGAGAGAGAGAGAGAGAGAGAGAGAGAGAGTGAGAAAGAGAAAGAGGGGAGAGGGCGAGATGGACGGGGAGGGAAGAGAGATGTGAGGGAAAAGGGCAAAAGAGACGGGAAGGGAGAGAGAAAGGGAGAGGGAGAGCGAGGGGGAAAAGGGCGAGATGGACTGGGAGGGAAGAGAGAGGGGAGGGAAGAGGGCAAATAAGACTGGGAGAGAGAGAGAGATAGAGAGAGAGTGAGAGAGAGAGACTTAAATTGTTAAATTCTTCGTCTTTGGATTTAAAGTAGATACATTGCCCCTTGACAAGCATGCCGTAAAAGACGACTTCTTAAATGCTTCGCTACCAGCAAATAATTTTTTTTAACTTTTCTGTAGTGATAAATTATCTTTTAAAAAATGTCGCTTTTAGGCTGAATAAAAATATAGCCAAGCTTACTGTTGGGATATGGTGAGTTCATATGAGATTTGATACATAACAGCAGTGTATATATATATATATATATATATATATATATATATATATATATATATATATATATTATATATATATATATATATGTGTGTGTGTGTGTGTGTTTATTGACAAAATGAACGTACTCTAATTTGCTTGGTAACGAAAGAGTGTTGGGCCGATAGGCTGTAAACCACAAAAGAATGTGATAGCTGCTTTTTTTTAGAGTAAAGGCAGAAAAGAGAGAAGTTGAGCCTGATAATAATTTAGCATATTTATGATTATAATATAATAATAAAAGCAATAATCTTTTTCTTAGAGTCTGTGAGTTGTGGTGTTGGTCGTCATGTCTATTCACAACCTTCTGTCTCATGTACTTCCAATCAACTCTGACACAGATGATCCTCCATGCCATGATGTCAGACTGTCCAGCATCTTTTCTCTCGGTCTCCCTCTGCCTCTCCTCCCCTCCAACTTCCCTACCGTCATGATATACTCTTCTTTTCTCCTTGTCATCACATGACCAAAGAATGTAGATTGTCTCTTTTTGATGTGGGCAATCAAATCTCTTAGTGAGTTTCTTTCAAGACGTCTTCATTACTCATTTTATCTGTCCAGGGTATTCTCAATATTCGTCTATAAAACCACATCTCCGCAGCTTCCAAATAAGTTTTTCACTAATTTACCAACTGACCATGATTCCGTTTATATCTCATTTCAGCTAGAAACAGAACCTTATATCTCCCTCGACACCCACAGCGGTAAAAGAGGAAGTGAAGAAGAAGAAGAAGAAGAAGACCTTGATTCACATCTGTATATCTATGTACTATTTGTGTAGCTTTTATACATAACAGCGTACTGAATGGTAAATCAGATACACATAATCATATATCTAAAAGGACTAGTAAATGTATAAACAAATACATGGATGTAATTCGGGTCAAGATCTTAATTCGCTCTTTAAATTTGTTCGCGAAACGAAATGTTCACGAACCGAAACAATGTTTCCCATTAAAGTTAATGCGAATTTAACCAATCCGATCGCTCATCTCAGAAATATATTTTTTAACTTATCTTTTTTTTTTTTTAAATTATATGTGGCAAAAGTAAAAAATAAAAAATGTACAGTATAGTTTTAACCTTATTGTTGATAACTGCTGGCACAGGCAGATGGTAGCGGAGGGGGAATGAGTAATCTTTCAAAGGAGGGTCTTTTCCCATAATAATTTCGGGCAGCTGTTTAGTTATCTCTGGTGGTTTTTTTCCCCTTCTCTCCTATTTGTATTATGAAAAGTGGTTCCAATGTGTGCTCGGTGGCTGTGTTTGCACCGATCCAGAGACATTAGTCTTTTTCTTCGTTGGATAATCTTTCGAAAATGGGTCATCACATTGTCATTTAAAATACCCGCTGCTCTGCTGGTCGCAGTTTTGTCCGGCGATGCTTCTCAATGGTAACCTACATTGAAAACCAGCTGCTACATCATTCTGTTATCAAAAAACTTGAAACTTATACTTCTTCTTCTTCTTCTTCTTCTTCTTCTTCTTCTTCTTCTTCTTCTTCTTCTTCTTCTTCTTCTTCTTCTTCTTCTTCTTCTTCTTCTTCTTCTTCTTCTTCTTCTTCTTCTTCTTCTTCTTCTTCTTCTTCTTCTTCTTCTTCTTCTTCTTCTTCTTCTTCCTCTTCTTCTACCTTTCTTTCCCCTAATGGAGCATAGGCCCTCAACCAACTCACGCCAAGTCGTTCTATCCTTCGCCATTGCATAGAGCTCCCCCCATGTCCTCCCCATCTTTCTAACTTCATTCTCCAGCTCTCTTCTCCATGTTTTTTTTTTGGCCTTCCTTTATTCCTATGCCCCTGTGGATTCCAATGCAAAGACATTCTAGTTATGCTGTTCTCCTGTTTTCTTCGTGTGTGTCCTATCCAACGCCAGCGTCTTTTCCTCTTTAGCCGTGTGTGTTTTTAGTACATGGCGAGATTAGAAACACAAACACTATTCTCATGGTCTGTTATTATTTCTTTCTTCGTTTCTACTGTAATATTGTCATCGGGGATATTTTCACCCTCATTGGGAAGGTTGGGGGGGGGGCAGTCCCAGCTCATCTAGAACACCGAGAGAAGCCAGATACTTGGATTAACCAAGGTCTTCAAGGTAGGGGACGACCAGGTGTTATCACGTGGAACCCAAGGAGAACGACCACAGGTCGCTACGTGGAACTCAAGAACAACCACGTGTCGCCACGTGGAACGAACACTGGGTATAAGTTCAGACCCCAGTAGGATGAGACAGTATGTGTTGACCGTCAGAACGAGAGAACGTGAGAGTGATCGTGCGAATGTGAACGTGAAATTGAAGACCTGACGACAACATCCTTCGAAGTAAAGTCCAGCCACCGCAGCTGTGTGAACTTCGATGCAATGACCAGATCCAGCTATGCGGCGATGTGGAATTGAAGACGCCGAACTCTGGTTGGTGAATGTGCGAGGAGTCAGCGTGTTGGCGTCTGAACACTGTGTTGCGGGAAAGCTGTTGATTAGGACATGGACGGAACAAATGATGTAAAGGTTGAGATGTCAATAAACAGTCTTGTATCTTGGAGACGGTGTCGACTTGTCACAGCTATATCATCTTAGAGTGTGAGTGATATCATCCAGTAGACACGTCATCTCCTAGACAACTAGCCAAATGTCAGAACACGAGTAATACAAGTGAAAGCACAGCTTATTGCAGTATTTATTACCTGGCCAGATTAGAAACACAAACACTATTCTCGTGAGTTTGTTATTATGTCCTTCCTTCTTCGTTTCTACTGTAATACACATACGCTTCTTTACAACACTATCACTAACATTTTTCATTCCCGCCCCCCCCTCCCGTGTGGGTTCCGGAGCCCCATTGCGGGGAAAACAAGAATAGACCCACTGCCTCCCCAAAAGCATGTCGTAAGAGTCGATTAATTGGGGAGCTTCCTTTTAAGTCGGAGTGCATCTGCCGGAGAGGCAAGGAATCAACAGTCTGTATTTAAGAGAATGAGATCTGTAAAACTGATGCACATGCAACACTCAGGTTCTGGAGCAGGGCTGCAGTTCAGTAATGGACGAGCAACCAGAAGAAGAAGATTTTTCATTTTCTAGAGAGCCATAGTGAAAATTGAGGCATAAAAGCAACAATAAAATATTGCATCACTAAGAACGCAACGACAAACAGCGTTCACAGCTCGCATACCTGAGTAAAACTGATAAAAAATAATCATATGTGTGCGTTCCTGTGCTGAGACATTTTTCATGGATCGCGTTAAAAGGTGTTCGAAAAGTGTGTTCGTTAAAAAAAAAAGGGGGCGGGGGGATTTTTCAAGAATAGAGACGTTCGTGACCTTAGGTATAACTGTATTAACAAAGACTAAAGTTTGACACGGTTATGGCGGCTTCTTAGCCTCAAGATGCCTTAGTTTTCCGCATCCTTACCCATATACACGGTTCTACAACAGTCTCCAGTTCAGGAAATGAAGAAAAAAAAAAAAAAAACCGCCGACAGATTTCCTGTTTTGTGATTTGCTGTGGTAATACAAAACAAACACATCTTAACGTAAATGTACAAGTGGTAGATAGCTATTAATGGTACAAATATCGATTGCTTTGTCGATTAGCTTGGGCGATCATGCATCTCCAAAATCTGCCATCTCCTGCAGCATGCACCAGTTCGTGTGCTGACACACCTCTGTGCCATGGAACAAGACTATCAAGAATCTTCTCTCGTGAATACATATAGCTAATGAATGAGATCGATGCTAAGGCTCCAGCTAGACACTGTTCTTGAAGTACTG